>JANHFX010018805.1:81836-116813 GCA_027560015.1 Chloroceryle amazona | reverse complement strand
GGAACAAGGGAACAAACATATGTAGAGCTAAGGGGTTTTTGTTAGTCTAATTGAAATCTTAACAGGCTAATCAAGAGGCCTGGTTCAGCACTTCTGGTTTTATTTGTGCTTTTCTTAACATCTCGATAAACCCATCAGACACAGGATCTTTCTCATGTGTGTAGCCACCAGAACTCAGTTAAGGACTGAGATCTAATTAACTGCATCATGATTGACCAGTTCACTTTGCAAATGTGTTTGCAAACTGACAGTCTAAATGCAGTGCTCTGGCAGACAAACCAGTGATGTCATAAGGGAAAAGCAATTCCTTTGTTATACTTCAAAAGAGTTGTAAAATAATCCTTGGCAAAAGGAATTTATTGTATTACTGTGCCTAGAACTAAGAGCTGAAAGCTAAATAGCTATCTGCTCAGTGTCTGGGGAGAAATGCTCTTACTTACAAGTTGTTAAAAAAACCAAACCCAACCCCTAACACAGAAGCAACACACAGGAGCAGGTTGTGGTCTCTTGCATCAGCATCCATCCAGACTATTTCCATGCAACTCAGTCTCTACACATATGAAAACAGACTCTCAAACTGTTCGGAGGAGCTACTCTCCCCCCTAGTGAGTTAAGTGTATGCAAGCAGGTGAAGCTTCTCTGGATGTCCAATTAACTACAAGTCTTATTTTGCAGAGATATTCAATGACACTAGTGAAGAGACCCTGGAAAGAGCATACAAGCTGTGGGTCAGGGACTGCAAGACAGTGCTGGAAGAAGAGCCAACTGCCCTGTGAGTGCTGCGAGCTTAGGCTGATGGTCTTGCCCCACATATGAAGTTGTTTGATGTCATAAGTTAGTGGGCAGGACTGAGTTTTAAACAAGATAAATACCTGTGAAACCACGTACAGGTCAGAGCTGCATGGAACAAGAAGAATATTGGCACCTGACCTGATTTATTTACCTCTTTCGATTGCTCTGTTTGAAAGGGAATTCATTAGACCTGCGTAGCGCTCAAGAAGCGATCACTCAGAAGTGAAACCCCCGAGTTCCCGTAGTGTAGCTCGTAGCAAGCTGTCTACATTGGGGAAAGTGAGGGGCATTTATTCTTTCATTTGGTTAAAGCAACCTGGGAGCTGCAGGGCTGTCCCACCATTGCTTCTTGCTGGGCCCCTGAAATAAGTAGGGGTATCTGTCTCAAAGACCATGTAAAAAGGAGGGAGGCATCTTGACAGTGGCACACATCTCCATGCTATATAAAATCTTTTAAGTGGGATCTCCCCTTCACTGGTTTTGGCATTCCAAGTTGTTCTCATTTTCCCAGCTCATTCAAATTCACACAAAAAGAAACTTAGCCGCCAGCCTTCGCTCCCAGAGTGAGGGAACAACACACTCAGATAACCGGCACCGGCACCTAGCCCCAGATCAGGAGCTATCACTGCTGTGAAGCACGACAGAAGGTATATCTTGACAGCATGGCAATCCCATGTCATGGAACTCTCAGATACTGAGGTCATGCTGGCAAGACTCACCTTGCTGCCAAAATGTATAGTGGGGGTTTAACTGTGTAACCCCTGCGAGCTGCCGGTGTGACAAATGCGGTACAATTTGCATCAGTGCTGCCTATGAACAAAGCTGAGCTCCAGGCTGTACCACAGAACTCCTGGGCATCCCCATGGAGTGTCTGCCATGGGCCTCCTCATACCTGGCTGGCTGATGCTCCTTCCCCATCACGGTGCTTTCCGAATAGATAAGGTCATCTGGAGAAAACCAAGAGAAACCAGGGAACTCCAGGTGAGTTTATCATCTTCAAGCAGCCTCATTGCCACATCTGAGGATCCTGGCAGCCTCAGAGCAGGTTATCTATCAGATGCTGACTGTGAGCAATGTAAAGGCAATGTCATCCTTCTCCCTGGAAGCTTAATCAAAGGAATCACAATCAACAAACAGCCTCTGAATTATTTACAGCATTTTTTTTATACCAGTTTGTGCTGATGTGCTGGCTTCTGTTTTGCTGAATAAAAGCTATTAAAAGTGGAAAACCTGTAAAATAATGATTCCATTGCTGCCTGCAGTGCCTGCCTGGGTATATTTGCATGTGCTTGAGAGACAGAAAGATGCTGGAGGAGCAAGGAATAGAGCTGACATAATAAATCCCTTTTCCTTTTGAACCTGAAGATGATGTGCCTAAAGTATACAAAGAGTTCCTCAGCTCTTCTCCAGAACTACACATTTCTCTACCTTCAGGACTGGGTTTTGCACAGATGGCACCACCTCATCTCATCTTACCAGGCAGAGCTCTCATAGGACAGCAAACAACAGAGGAACACAGCCTCGGAGCCACATCTTCCCCAGAAATAATCCCCTAATATCCCGAGTTAGACAAACCTATGGCTGACCTTATCAACTAAATTTTGCCCTTTTTCCAGGCCATCAAACATAGGTTCATTCAAATGAGGACCCGAACTTTTTCGGAGCATGAGAGCACCCCAAGGACAGCAGTGCTGAGGAACAGTGACAGCCTCCAGGAGAAGAGACACCTGTTGTCTCTGCCCCATCTGGTGCTGGTAACCCCTCGGAGATGATCTGGAACCAGAGACCTGTAGCTCTGGTGCACCTCTCCCAGAGTTTATTTACAGTGATCACCTGGGTACACCCACAAGAGATTTACCTCCCCTCCAGGAGCTGGATGGCCCATTTTTCACATCAAATAATCTAGAAATTAATGAAGAAATTAAGAAATTAATCTAGAAATTAATGAACCTTAGCAGGGTCCAGCTGCACTGAATCCAACAGAGATCCAAACCCACACTAACATATTAAAAGCACAATATTAGGACTGATCTGCTACTGGTGACAGTGACATGGCTGCAGGTCACCTACCAGCCGTTCCCACGCTGGCTTTGTCTCTGTCTTCAGGAGCCTGTGTGTGTAACAACATATCAAAGGAGCTGGAGCACAATTAAGACTGAAAAGTGAACACATGATTATTATTTTTTACCCTCCCTTCTGCTGTGGGTGACAGAATACAATCAACCCCTGACATGCTTGGTTGCTTAGTAGCAGACAGCCACGTTTTTAATTATATACTAAAATATGCTAAAGAACATAAAACGGCTGTGTGACTAATATGTGTATATCAAGAAAGGCATATGACAGCACCTAAATTGCTTCAGTGTCTGATAGAGTGCCTCTGCCAGGCTTGTCATCAAAAGATCGTGCAAAGAAGGTGGAAAGCAGTATTAAAAAAAAAAACAAAACAACAAAACAACCAGCAACTTTTTAAAATACACCTTATTGTTTGCAGGGCGTTTTTTGGTGTTTTGTTGTTTTGGGGTTTTTTTAATGTCTAGCATGAATTTAATTCTTTTCCATTTCTTCAGCTTTGATTTAATTTCTTCTTTTTTCAAAAGGAACTGTTATCATTAGACATAAAAAACTCTGCTTATTTTCTTATTACCTTCAATGATGTATTACTCCAAAGAGAAAAAGCCATAAGGGACCCAGCTGGGTTCTCCACAGCACAAGTTGTTTGAACAAAATTATTTTAGTGGGCTGAGAAAAATAAATTATTTCATTATTTACATAGAAAATTCATAGAATGGTAAGCATTGGAAGGGACCTCTGGAGATCATCAAGTCCAACCCCCCTGCCAAAGCGGGATCACCTAGGAACAGATCCAGGTGAGTCTTGGAAGTCTCCAGAGAAGAAGACTCCACCACCTCTCTGGGCAGCCTGGGACAGGTTCTGACACCCTCACAGCAAAGAAGTTTTCCTCATATTCAGATGGAACTTCCTATGTTCCAGTTTGTGCCCATTATGTGTTGTCCTGTCACTGGGCACCACTGAAGGGAGTCTGCCTCTTCATCATCTTGATGCCTGTTCTTTAGAAATTGATCAGCATTGAGAAGTTACCCTCTCAATCTTCTCTTCTCCAGGCCAAACAGCCCCGGGGCTCTCAGCCTTTCCTCATCACAGAGATGCTCCAGTCCCCTCAGCATCTTCATAGCCTCTGCTGTCCTCTCTCCAGTGAGACCAGATCCCCAAGAGCTGCGTATTCTATCTACCAAATGCTGCTCAGAGCCCCAGGCACACCCCAGGGTCCTGTCCCAGTGCACCCCTGCAGGCACCCCCTCCTGTCTGGCTCCTGCGGGACGAGCAACCTGCTCAGGCAGCGGGTTTCACACTAGAGCCAGGCACTTGCCCTCCCTCCCAAATAATGGCAGCTGCCCCAGCTACCAATGAGCCTCTGCCAGTGCCCTACATCCACCCCAGATACCCAGTGCAGCTCCCCCAGCCCACAGCAGATGAATCAGGCATTAAGGATTTCTCCCATAACCCCTCTGAGACATTATCCACAATATGCAACCATGTACATCAACCCCACCATGATTTTTATGAATACATTAAAAGATAATTGATATAGTAGATGCTCTGCATGCCCAGGTTCACCCTACTGACCATAGCAACCTTCTCGTTGTTTCACAGTGCTCTTGGACAGCACTGATACAGGGATCTGTCCTGGGAACCATCATTTCCCTCTATGATCATAGAGCACAACGGTGCCTCAGCCCTGGTGACCCCAGCCCCAGGAAGGGCAGGGATGGGGTAGAAGAGAGGCAGGACGAGGAGCTTGGAGCTGCCTTTTCTCCAGGGGATCTGCCCATGTCCAGCATTGCTGGAGTTCAACAGAAAAATTCTCCCTCTTGCAGTCTAGGTGAGAAAGGCATAAAAAGGAAGAAACCGCATCCTCAGGCCTCGGTGGAGACATGAGCCTCGACACACACCCATTACGAGAGTCCCTCCCGAAAAAACTTACCTAAAAACAGAGCAGTCTCAAGCAAGGAAGCTCTTTGGATCACAGGCAGAGACAACTGTGGGGGTCAGTGCACACGCATTTAACATGTGAGCCAGCTTCCTATTAAGCCTTGTTTTATCAAGTCAGGGACCCTTTTTCAAGCCATTCCCCTGCAATTTTAAGTGAGTGCATTTCAAAGGAGCCGAGAAACAGAATTTGACCACCATTCAGTGCTGGGACTACCCCCAGATGTGATAGCAAGAGGAGCAGCAGCTTCTGAACCCACTGAGGTAGTCAAATCACCAGCTCCTTCCCAGCACCAGGAGCTGCTGGGCTCCCAAGAGCTTCTCCTTGGAAGGAAAGCAAGATAAGGAGACGTGGTGGCAGGATCCTGCAGTGCCACTGCACCATGCAGCCAAGCTCTACAGTGTCCCACAAACCAGACACAGGGGTTTCCAGCAAACCAGACCCCACCAGACATTGACAACCTTATTTTTAACATTTACTTCCTTGCCCTGCACAGAATTTTTCAGGCTTGTCCAAAGGAACTAGAAGGCTTCTAACCAGACCTGCTACCACCTCTTTGCTAACAGACACCGAGCAACTGCCTACAGCAATCATCCCCACAACTGGTTTTCTTCCTGCTCCTCCTGGGTTCTGCAACCCAGCCTAAACCTGGAGCTGCTCCCACCAACAGCAAGAAATTCACTCCTAAAACACAGCACTGGCACAGGGAACCACGCAAAGGAAAGCCAAAATACACTCAAAATCAGAAATTATAACCCTGGCTGCTGATAAATCGATTTCCTCTTGCAGTACAATGCCACATTCTAATACTGTGCTGAATTTCTACAGAAATAGCATTACAAAGCCTGCTGGAAACAGGCTGCAACTCTAGTATCTTCTACAAAGGGAGCTTTTCTACTCTATTCCTAGCAGAGTCAGGTAGCTTTGCCCAGCACTTTTTGGTTGATTGGTTTTTAAGTTGAGTGATTCAGGACAGAGAATCATTTTTAACTGCAACTGAAATATTTTCTACGAATAGGTATCAGATTTTAAAGACAGGCCAAATGTGAAACTTCTGGTGTTTGTATTCAGGGCTTAAAAGCCTGAGGTAACAGGCATTAACCACCACTGCTGCTGCAGCAACGTCCACAGAGATGGCAAGGACTCCATGCTGTGAGCACAGTAAGCAACAGCCTGTTGAAGAACAAGACCAGAAGGAATGAAAGCAACAGAGAGACAGGGAGGCATAATGAAGATGGGAAGACAAAACAAGAGCCCATCTGGTTCCTAACCAGCATGAGTTACAGCTCCCAGCATGAGCCAGGAGCAGATATTGGCATATTAGGTGAGTGGTGGGTTCAGAGGGGTGACCTGGGTGTGAGCAGGGGACTAGGATCTCCCAGTGCACAGGCAGCTGGAGATGGTGGTGAGGTACTTCTGTGTAGGACTTCTGGGGACAGGTGACCTCACAGGAGTGACAGCAGGGCAAAGAGGTGGCAGTACCCTGAGGACAGGCAGACACCCGTTTGAGAAGAGAGGGAGGTGAAAGCAAGAGCCTGTGGGCAGGGAGAAGCAACGCCATTTTTCCATGTCCACCTGTTTTGTTCCTTACACTGGACCCTAAGCTTTGGGTCCATCTCCTGCGGGTGTGTCCTTGCAAAGCACAAGTGGGACCTGATCCGTAGCTCCATCCCCGCTGTCCTGCTGTAATACAAACACAACTGCAGAGCTCTGGTACAACCACGGGTGCTGACTGACACCAGGTCAGGAACACGGACACATCCACCACCACGTCACAAACACAGGAGCACTTCTGGGACTTGAAATGAACAGAACAAGATTTACTTAGACAGAAAACGAGTGGCTTACACAGACATATGTGAAAAACCAAATGCTTTAATCCATCTATCAAGAACAACAGTTCAAATTATTTCATTGGATACATTAATATCGATCCATAATTTACAGTGCTATGGACCATACACAAATTATTGCTGCAGTCAACAGCAGATGAATGTCAACATTACAGTACCAAGCATCATAGCAAGAGGCAGTAATTAATGTCACTTTTTCAAGAAATATAGGTATTTATACTATTATCAACATCAGCTTCCCCCCCAGTGCATTTTATGTCAAACAACATAAATGTAAGTGCATTATTTTGTGCTTTGTGCTTTCCTTATGTACCTTCTTTTTGCTTTTACAGGTCGTAAGAGTTAAATATTGCTTTGTAGGCCAAAAGCAGTAAGGAAGAACTTTGTGGTACTCTGCATGTTCCTGCTTGTTGCATGGCTTTGGCAAAGTGAGAACTGGTAGGTATCCCATCCACTTGCCCAGGGAAGCCACTGCTGATACAGTGTCACACAAGACACTGTCACCGGACTGGGCAACAACTTCTGTCCTTCTCCCTCCACCGAGCTCATGCCAAACCCTGCCTGTAATTGCTGTCTCTGTCCTCTGCCATTCAGCCCCTGTAAAGCATCACGGCCACACATTCTGTGATGCTCAAACAGGCAAAGACACTTCCAGTTAGGAGCTGCCTGGAGGTCTGTGTCTCCTGGAGATGTCCCCCGTGCAGTGTCAACACACTTCCACCATTCAGTGGGTGGGCAAACTCAGAGGAGGGCTGTAGCCTAATGGAGCACGGGGTGAAGAGTGAGCGGGGCACAGCCATACCTTGTGTTACCCCAGAGCAACACAACCCACAGAGAACACAAAACGCGGCTGCTGGGGCCACGGTGACTTTAATCAAGAAATCCAGCTCTTGATGTAACAGTTTTCCTTGAATCCTAACTCATCTCCACGCAGCACGTAGCCAAAAATGGGAAGTCACGTCTGTCAACGAGTACCAGTGGTTTCAGATAAGCTTGAAAAATACTGATATACCACAGTCTAGACTTCAATTTCCGAATGCCCAGCACAGGCATCAAACCAAATGCCTTATTCAATATATTCAGTGGTTCTCAGTTACTACACCCAAGCTTGCACACCCTGATTTTATACAGTGCTGCAGAGCTGTCCCATCTAACGGGGAAGGGGAAGGCAACCCTGTGTTACAGCTACAAGCATTTTACAGCCCTGATTTTCATTACCTGTCACCATTACCGGATGGCAGCACCAGAAGCCTGTACCCACCCACGTACTCGACCGGGAGCTAACTACAGCACAGCTGCTTTGCAGGTAGTGGGAGAATCTCCCTGCCCGAGGACCACGATGGCCACGGTGCATCCTGCAGGTTCCCAGGTCCTGCCCTGGGCCAGAGCTTCACTACCGTAGGAAAGACACATTCCCAAAAGCTGTCTGGGGTGGGGGGAGAGGCATCATTATAGTCTAACTCCAGCTCCTCCTTCCAAAAAAAATAAAAAAATAGAAAAAACCAAAACAAAACAAAGCCACAACCCGGTGGTTGCATCAACACTAACCCAGAGCTTGCTGCTCAAGCAGAAATGAAGACAGCCGGACGCAGCCAACAACAGCCACAGAAAGAGTGACATGACTGTAGACCCTGGGACACCGTAACAGCGAGCTATCCCATGCTGAGCCCCTCACCACCAGCAAGGAGAGGGGCTGAGCAGGGGATGCTTCCAGAACCCTTTCACAGGGTAGCTCGGCGAGCCAAGCCACGGGCTCCAGGAACTCCTGACACTGTCCCAGCTGTCCCATTGCTGCCCAATTCACATTTGATTTCTGAACACTAACCGCTGCGACCAAGGTTTCCTTACAAAGCCTGCCAAACTGGCACTCAAGTCACGAACCGTTTCACTTATCCTATGTAATTTCCAGTGTAGCACAAAGGAGAACGGGAAGCTCTTGTTTTCTATACGTAGGCACCATGCTACACCTCAACGTCCTACCAAACATCACCCTAAAGCTCTCTCCTATGCCACACTTCAGTCAGTGCTAGTCGGGGAAGACTACAACTAGAGTTTAAGGCACTTCATTCCGAACGAGATGCGCTCGCCTGCCGCTTGCGAGTCAGCTGTAGGCTGCTATGGAGAAATCCATTCCATCCACCACCACAGGTCACCTCTGTAGAACACCTAGGCTTGATATAATACAAGTATAACTACCGTTATTGCATAGGACTACACTTGAGTAGATAATGCACCGAACTACTTTTACAACAAGTGTTGCATGTTAAAAATTAATGACATTGTTATCAAGTAACAGTTATTTGCAGATACAGTAATTTACTCTTTTTTTGTTGTTGTTGTTTGGTTGTTTTTTTTGTGTTTTTTTTGTTGTTTTTTTTTTTTTCTTATGTCAGCCCCAGTGCTGAAATAAAACACAAATTACTCTAACGGGTATATTAACTACATAGTTATGTTTCCAAGCACATTACTACTTTTCTTTTTTCCTGTATCACTAAAAATAAATATGTAAGTTCATTTTCTCTACAGAGTTGTCTTATTACCTAATCTAAATTTGTACTCTACCTTAACCGTGTTTAAAAACATTTTCAAAGTGAGACTGTAATATACAAAATATTCTCAAAATCTCTCTTAAAACACAGAACCCTGCATAAAAGCTTCCTTTCAAGTGTTTACAAAGAACGCCGAAAACTTCCAATGAGTTTTAAAAATGTCAAAAAAAAAAAATTGCTGCAATATTAAGAGGCAAAAATCTTACAAATGAAATACAAATATATTTAAAACAAAAAGTTGAGGATAACTAAGGAATCCATGCAAATCAAAATAAACTGTACAATGCAATTTAAAAAAAAATAAAGCCAATTAGATATGTACAACATAATGTGCCCAGCTGGTAAAATGTTTAATTATTTTTTTGTTTGTCCAAAGAGTGTATACCAACTTACAGTGCTCCTGCTTCGTCTACCGTTGGCAAGCCATCAACACGTCTTACAAAACTAAATAAAAATCTCAGTGAAAAAACTCGAACCATGAGCAAAAGGAAAGCCCACATCAGCCCAGAGTGAAATTAAACAGTCCTCTGAGAAAGAGATTCGCATCTCCCGGCAAGTTTCAGCAACAGCATCTTATACCACAACCAACACAGTCAGGATGCCTTAGCGCTTTTGTCCGTTTGTATTCTGAGTGGAGTGGGGTGGGTATTTCTCCCTAGACACTTGTCATGTCAAGACCAACGTTTGGGGGACACTGTATCTTTAAGGCAGCACTATTCAATTAATACAATTACAAATTGGACTTTTTTTTTCTTTCCTTTTTTTTTTTTCTCCCCGGTTTCTTTACATTCTTTAACTTTACATTTTGTTTCCAAGTAAATAGGTTGCATTTACAATTCTACAATCCCCCCCCCCTCCCCCCAGTAGAAACAGACTCTTCATTTGTAATTCTATTGCTTTGAGTAGATTTGACCAGTTCAAAGTTCTTGGCGGATCCAGTTCACAGATACTGTACATATGCTGTACAATATTTTGGAGGCATTGGTAGTTTTAAAATAGAATATACAAGTTTCTTCACAAAAATGCTAAAAAAAATTCCTCTATATATAATATGTACACACACGCACACACACTGGGCTACTGATGAAGCACAAGGAGGAAAAAAATAATCAAAAAATTCTACAAAAGGTAAATTATTTAAATCTACTGATCAAGAAACAAAGCAGTTTATGAAAGGTGTGCTGAGTGTATGCTAACAAGCATGATCAGTGTCCTCCATGCTCACGCTGCTCCGCCTGCTACTCGTCTTTGATGCCCCAGGGGACACAGAGGAAAGCAGCGGGTCGGTTACTCCGACTGGGGAAAGGGTATCGTCCATCAGGATGTCTTCCAGTTTGGAACCCATTTTGGCAGGAACGCTGTAAGTGCCAGTGGGTTCAGTCACATTCCCGAGGTTGTCACTGAAGGTGATGGTACCGTCGGTGAGATCGAGGGTGGTAGTGCAAGACAGGTCTGTGTGGTGCGGCATGATGTCTTGGTTGCAGTTGTCCAGCACAGGCTCTTGTTTGATGACCCTGTTGACCATATCAGGGGAGCAAAGGCCTGTAGATGGAACAAGGGACAAGCCATGTGCCCGAGCTTGCATCTCAAGTTCCTGTGAAGGAAGAAGAGACAAATTAAAAAAAAAAACAAAACTGAAAGCAAAATCTGTCACCTTACACACTTGTGTACTGCAACTCCCAGTTTCCTTCTGTTGGGACACGACCCGCTTCCTCCCTTTCCAGTAGTGACAAGCACTTCCACTCTGCATGCTTCTGCCCTGCAGATCTGCACTTAATTATTCGTCTCTAAAAGAGGGAGTGAACACCACCCCACACAAGTCCTTCACACTTCTCCTCAGAAGCTACACCAGAGCCAAAACCCAACACCCTGAGCAACAGATACATTTCCTCTCAGGCCTCTTCTCAAACCAGTGCCATATTGCAGTAAGAGCATCACTCTTACTGCACTGGAAAATCATAGGTATATCATGGCAAGGCTTCAGACTTCACACATAGCCAAAATTCTTTGAATCTTCATGAAAAGTTTAAATCCCACCTTCACATTTAATAATATAGATGCACTTGACTGAAGACGGATAATCGAAGAATTCACTTAAATGCCTTTTCTCAAGTGCAGCAGTGAGAGAGGTGTTTTGCTTCCACTTATGCATTATATCAGGCAATCACAATCACTGCCCTGATTGCACTGTTTCTGGATATTCCCATCACTGAGGTTGATTAACAGCCCATTTTCCATTATCAAGCTAAAGACAACAAGCTTGTAATGGCACACTGCAAGATCAGTGGAGAAGGGGGAACAAGGAAGCACTTCTTCCATCAGCCAACGTGCCAAAATCAGGAGTTCCTTATTCTGTGCTTAATCAGAATCAACACAAAAAGGGAAAATACAGACTTGAGGTTATTTGCTGACAGATGTCTTGCCCATTATTCAAGGGTCTGGTTTTCATATTGTTTTGATGGAAGAAGGAGCCAGAGCAGATGGATAATGCAAAGGCAGATGAAAGATGCTTAAAAAGTATCATCTTTATCATCTTCACTTGACCATCTTCACTTTATCATCTCACTCTAGCAAACAGATTGCTCAACAAAGTACAAAAAACTGTGCTGAAGCTCATCCCAGCCTGTTCTATTTTAAAGTTGTTTACTGCCACACTTGACTCTCAGGTATTTCTAGCTTCATTATCTACTTTGTGGATTAGCCGTGCTGTGGTTCAGGGGTCCCCTGACCCAGCAGCCAGCCTGGCATGCTGCAGCCTGCGGGCAGACTTCAGTTGTTCCCTCTGCAGGTGAGCAGCAGAATCAGAATTTCTGGGACATCATCATCTCTCTCATGTGTTCTTACACCCAATTCTACATATACTACTTTAATTACCTTTCTATGGAGAGGGGTGGATATCCATCTATCTTTGCCCACCCAGAGGACAGAGCTGCCAACAAAAGCTGTGTAGGGTTCAAGGCTAAGGCTTCCTATCCAGCTAGAGGTGGAGGCAAAGGAATTCCTTAGAGGAACTGAAGTTCTCACCCCTAAATCTGTGTAGTTAATACAGGCTATTAGGTGAATCTAACAAGGCAACAACCCATGCAGAAAACATTCATGCCACCTACTGCTTTTCAGTGTTTAAAAGGAAAACTGTTTTACAGTCCTACAGACTTCAAGGAACAAAGACATCAACCCACTATAGCTCCTCAGACAAAAAAAGGCAGCTCAACATCTATAGCTTTTGGCTGTCTTGCTACAAAAACACTTGGAGTCCTAAACATTAGGTGTGCTTCTCTGCAACTGCTCTCAGACATGTCAGGGCAGCCTTAGCGTTGAATAACATCTGCCAGTCCCCAAGATACCTACGGGGAACACAAGATACAACGCTGCAGTGCCTGCCCCCAGTACTGCCCTCCCCACTGGTTCTGTCCTGCGAGCAGTGTTAACCCTCCAGAGCCCTGCAGAGCATCAGAGAAAGGCTGATCAAGAGAAGAAAAAGAGGTCAGATGCAGATGACTGCAATCTGCAGAGCTTCTCCAACAGATAGGGCCTAGATTGGTCCACACACAGCTTAGAAAACTCACAAGCAAATAATAATAATAAAAAAAAAAGATTTAATTTATTTCCACTTGTCCAAAACTGCTTCAGAAGAAAAAAAGCACTAAAGCTACAGATCAAAAAAAAAAACCCTCAATGAACAAGACAACTAAAGTGAACCTACTCCAAAACAGCTGGAATTTCATCACTACCATCAAATAAATGAATTTATCAAGTCCCAATTCCTTAGGTCTGGCACCCAGAAAAAGAATTCTCCTATCCACCCCCGGCAAATCTCTCAGCATTGGTCACTGTTAATTCAAATGGTGGTTCCTTCTAACCCACGCTCCTAGGAGCAAGCTTCAGTTACCATTATTTGCAGTCACACTGCAACACCGAGAGCACTTGCAGCTTATTTGTCAGCAAACCTGTATTCTGAGCAGCAGGTGCCTGTTGGCATGTTCCAATTTCTTCTGTCTGTTCTCAAGCTCTTTCGTGCGTTGCTGTTCTCTCTGCAGCTTACGGATGTAGTCCACTGATGCTTTTAGAATCGTTCCCTTATTCCAGCGCATATCCCTTTGAAACCCAAGCAAAAGGAAGAGTTAAGGCTTTTATTTTATAGTCATTACCTTCCCATAGGCAGCTAGGACTACACTTTGTAATATACACAACCTCTGGCTCATATTTATCCCAGGTTTATGAATCCAGAAGGCATCTGAATAGCACTAGAGGGGGCCAGAGTGCAGCTGTTGGAAGCAGACCGCAGCCAGCCCCTGCCCAGGAGAGCGGCACCGACTCCCTGGCACCCCATGGGCCAGCCCCTGCCTTCTGCACAGTCTGGGACCAGCACTACACAGAGTGACTGAAGACATGGGGCTCTTTTCAGTGTCTTGTGCTGCAAGATGACAACATCAAAACCCCACGAGACCCTTCTCAAACACCACAACTGTCTGGGAGATGCCCGATTTCATCTGCAGAATTAAAAGGACCATGTATGACCTGGTGCTTCTGCAGGAGAAGGACCCGAAGCCCTTTAGCTCCCAAGAAGCAGCAAAAACCAGCCCTCCCGATGGCACAGGGTAAGAAAAAAAGAGACACAGCAGCACATTCAAGTACTTTAGACTTAACTCTGGATAAATACAAATGCCACACTGCAGCCAAGGCACAAGGATTCCGCAGGCAGGGGCTACGTGGCTCCCGTACTGCTTTTCCCATATTATTCCTCCCACACTCGCTTTAGAGAGAGGCTGCCTGCGTCATCTTCTCCCCCACGTCATCTTACGTGGTTTAAATGAATAAAAGAAGTTTGCTGAATAGTACCAGAGCAAAGATGCACCTGTCCCACAGGCTGAGACTGAGATGTTGTCTCCCTTGCCTTAGAGGAAGCTAAAGCACCTCTCTGAAGAGCAGCTCTGAGTTGCTCACTGACTTAAAATTATGGAAACTCTCCCTAAAAGTATCATAGAGCATTGATTCGGATTTCAGTGAGACTTTCACACTCCAGAGCAAAAGAGGGTTCCTTGCTCAGCATTGGGAAAGTGTTAAGTTAGTAGTAGTAAAATTACTTAAAAGAACTGCTGGGAAATTACCACAAACACTGGCAAATTACCAGTGAACAGACACATGTCTGTGCTCTTTATTTTTATTCTTTTTTTTTCTTAGTGAGAAGGGGAATAGGATGGCTTCTCAGATGAACTGCCTTCCGTTTCCACAGAAAGAGGGTTTGATTCTATCTTGCTAAGCTTTGACATCTGAAATGATTCTTTTAGCAGGACGAGCAGCCAGGCAGGCAGCTAAGCAGCAGGACTAGAATAAGGCTTCACATCCTGACAGCTCTACCTCAGTCACTGACCCAGCCCCACCAAAGCACAGGGACCCACCAGACACTGAGCTGCTGCTGCACAACAGCACAGCGAGTTGTTTTCTGACAAAGATCACCAAATTAATATAAACTTCAGTAATTTCCAAAAGGGAAAAGAAATAACCCCCCAAAACAATCTTCATAAAATATAATGGAATCTTCAAGCATTTCTACAGTCATGAATTGCTGAGACCATACAAGAAAATGCAAAATTTGGGGTTTTGTTTGAATTCTTTTTCCCTCCCCTAAGTTTTTTGTTTTGTTTTGTTTTTTAATAACACCTCCCTCCCACAGTCTCCATGTGCACATTATACTTACGGGTCATTTGACTTGGGTATCAAAGTGCCTAGTTCTTTTATACGGTCATTGATATTAAACCTTCTTCTTCGTTCAACTTTAGGAAAAACAGCACAAATGTTACAAGTAATATTCACAGTTAATGAAAACATAAAGAAATCTTTGATGAAACACTATTGAAATGTTTTCTGAGCTTAAAATCCAGTGGCAGAGTAGTTTGTTTTGCTCTCACATGGACACACCAAGACAGAAGTTTTGTCTACACTGTAAAAATGGGGGACTGCTGAAGTGGAAGAGTTAAAATGAGACTCTAAAAACCAGGATGGCTCTGTTAGTGTTGGACTCAACTGGGAAGGATGGCTCTGTTAACCTAATACTCAACTGGGAAGAGAATGTTTTCCTAGAGAAAAGCATCACAAACAATTTCAGAGAGAAAAATTTAGATGTTCAAGGAAATCCCAAAGCAGGAAGAGGGACAAAGTGTATAGTCTCACTTAAATTAAATTTATATACCAATTTCCCTGTCTTAGCTTTTAATGCTGTGGAAAAGCATTCTGAATAGCTTCAAGGCATGAAAAAGCTCCTTTCTTCTAGTGATATAAAGTATGAAAGGACAACTTAAGGATCCTTGAAGTCATAAGATGTTTATTATTTTCAAATTGGGTTTTTTTCCAACTTAGAAATAATCATTCCTTTCCAAAATGGAATTTATAAAATTGCCACACCGAGGATGGACACTGATGTTTCAAGCCACACATTGACCACATATCTAAGATTTTAGATTAAAGAAAAGAAAAAAAGGGGGAAAAATTGTGCAAGGTGGATTTGTTAAAAGCAACTGGGTTAAATGTTGCTCCCAGTAATTCCACTGCTAAACAACCACACATTCACATGGCTTATTGGGAAAAAAAATATATTTCAAAATTCAATAGTAAATTTCAACTGAAGTTTCAAGAGAATTTGAGATATGTGATCTACAGGCACAATATAATTAACTGGTACTCTATATACTACATGCAGTGTCTTGTTCAGCTTTAAAACGACAGCATTCAAATATTTAATGCCTAAAATCATTCCTAGAATTGGTGCAAAATGCCAAGAACCAAAACTTACTCAAGTTGTGATTGTCTTTCTTTTGCCTCTCCTTAGCCAACGCTCTCGCTTCTGACTCTGTAGGAAAAATACATGCTGTGCATGTGAATGAAGTAATTAGAATTAAAGTAATTCAAACACAACATTTCAGTCTGTGAAACATTTGCACAGGAAGCCCGATGGGTGTTTGTAAACCCAGTGACCACCCCCACTCCAAGGGGCGAGAAGGGCCTGTACAGTGAGCTGTGATTACCACCACACAGCCCTGGGGTGGAACTTCACTCGTGGAGCATCTCTTCCCACACCTCCCATGCTGACTGCCCTGACCAGAACATTTTCCCACGGAGCTCTGATTCAGCAAGGTATTTGAGGACAACAAACTGCTGCAAGCCAACGTGCCCTCCCCTACGTTTACATACGCGCTTACGTAGCGAGCAGAAGCTGAACCAGAGGAGCAGCATGTTTGTTGCATTGCTACCTGCATGGGCTGTGAAGCAGGCAGGAGTCAGAGGCTCTACTCACCAGAATCAAGGCTACATCCTCCCGGGGCACGTGCGTGCTCATTACCAGTGCTCAGGGTACAACTTAAGAGTATTAAAAATACTGTGTTTTCTAGCTACACTAACTGTTCTCATTATATGAGAAAAAAAAAATGATGAAAAACTCAACGTCTTTATTAGCAATAAAGTTAGAAAATAATGGATCATTGCTTCAGGAAAACCAAAAGGAAATTAATGACAGCTATACTGCACGTTGAGTTGTCTTCCTCAACTCAGAATGGCTCCTAACCTTGCACTACACATTTATTACCAGACTGCAGAAAACAGCAAAACTAAATTTGTTCTTTTCAGGTCTCATTTGATCTTTCATTTCTCAAGCAATTTTAAGTATTGTCATGTTTGCTTTACTCCTTCACTTCTTCTAAAAGGCCAGGTCACCAATCCTTGCCCTGCTGCTTTTACATCTCAAACCCAGCAAGCATTATTTAGTTCCACAGTAAGTCAGTGAGGAGGAATGAGAGCATCATTTATTATCACACATTCCATTCATTATAGAAACAGAAGCCCTCACGGACTCCAACCAGTCCTGTACTATTTTCTTTATAAGGAATATGGATTATGTCCCCCCCAATTCAAACTAAGAGGTGATAAGAGTTTCTCTTGGACTCCTGGAAGCTTACTATGTCGCTGCTTAGAATACAGAGCCACCCCAATATTACATGCAGTACAGCATCCTTTCCTATGCTAGGCTCTCAAAGGATCCACAAAATAGTCTGCAGGATCATTGTATGTTATAATGAAATTTGGGCTTCATCTGACATTGCCTTACAAAATGGATTTGAGGTTTATAAGGCCACAGCTGATAGGAACTGCGCTGCTAGGTGAGCAGGATTCCATTCAGTGCTGCAGTAACTACAGCTGAGAACTCACAACCATCATCATCATCAAATTCTGGGATAATATATCTGATTTTTTGGGGACGGGGGGTTCATCATTTTGATATTTATACAGTAGGATGGAGTATAGTTCTGGCTAGGTTTAAATATTGCAAGCTCTCTCCAGCCTAGCTCCAAAAGCAAAATGAAGACCCGAAAGACTCCTGCCTGCAATAAAACGCTGATTTTAAAATCACTGTCTGCCAGAAAGCACAGCGATAGTGATTTCTGCACAAAGGCTTGGCCAGATCAAGGTCAAAGTGATTGCTGTTAAATTTGAGTTTAATTCCTAAACCTCTCCTAAATTAAATGCAATCTGCTAGATATATTTAGAACACAAAAAAAGCATTCACATGAACTGTTTCTGTGTATGGATGAATGTAGAAGACAGACAGTTAATTTAGTTCAGGTCTATTTTGACATGCTTCCCTAAGACCTCTTCACTCACTGATTTCCCCCGCCTTTCTGCCTTCTTTGCCTGAAGTCTTACAGAACCATCTTCAGAGAATCCACCAACCTGGACACCCAACAAGTTGGGTGTTTAGTTTGCAGTCTACAGCCACCTTTAACTTTCTATAGCTAGGGCAACGAAACCCTCTGCAATGCAGGATTTTGAGTAGTTCTCACCCTCCCTCCTCTTATCATGGTTCCATCACTGTACAAGCTTTTCTTTTTTCTAGAAGCCACAAATCATTGTGCAGTTTGCGTGTCTTCATTTGGTGCTGAACTAAAATTTTGTACAGTCACATAAATGCAAATATCCACCAGCTCAGAGCTGCGGCATTTCCTCCCGAGGAGCTGACTCCTGGGCTATTAAAACTGCTCTACTTAAACTAATTCCTGCCCAGAACCTGCTTTGCAACTGAGTCAGCCTCTGAGTGTTCACAATAGAAACCCAGAAAGGCGACAGACAAGAAAGAAACTATGCCTGTACCATGCATAGTGCACAGAGCATGACTCCCTGTAGGGCTCAGGAATGGCCATTTCAGAGTATTGCGATCGTTTTGACATCAGTTCTAGAATGGATTTCCATTTGTTGGTCCTGTGGACAAGCTTGCCTTGTATTCTGTACTCTACATGTGGTTATATCCTTTCAAGTGAAGAACAGCAAAAAAAACAACCAAACAACAACTTGAGAATGCAAAATTTGTTGTTTCTTCCTTCAAACTGTTTAGCTTCTGTACATACATGCTTGAGAGAAAGAGGCATTTTTTGTCCCCCTTCCATCCCACAGCTTATTCAGAGCACTGCTGGAGGAACCACCATGACAGCAAATTTACAGAATACTTCATTCTCATCTAAATTTAGGAGATGCATATTCTCTCTCTCTCTCATGGCCAGTTTTACATTTTTTAGGACCTAGGTGCCCAGATTTCATATTACAACATATTTCATTACTGCCCTCCAACTAGAGCAAAGCCTCAACCCATATCATTCCTCAACACGAATCCCACAGAGACTCCAGACGTGAAGTTGCTGAAGTTTGGTGTCGATAAACAATAAGCCCAAACTAGAAAACAGCTCTGCAAGAGATGCATGAAAGCTTCCTGTGACAATGTTTTCAATGTGCACATTTGCCTTGAACAACTAGGGAACTTTATCTTAACTTGCCACAGTGAACACACACATGAACACAACTGCACTGCAGGTTAATGCATCGGCTAAAAAATAGTCTGCAAAGCACAAAAAAAAGGTAACTATTGACTCATAGTCTTTTTCATAACAGAAATTATGTCCAACATCACTTGAATTCAAAACAATGATACGATTGTGCCAAGGTGGTATTTTAGACATATTTACCTGTGAGCTCCCTTTTTATATTAGGAAGATTGGCTGGACATGAGTTGCTGATGTTTAGTCCTGGAGGAGGCATGCTTTGGTTGCCATAAAGGTCAATCAAATTGCCAGACACGGGCAACTGGAAAAGATAAGAAAGAGGATCATTTGGTTTGCCCTCATGAAAGGTTTTGTACAGAAGAACAGAGTTAGGATCTGCTAAGAAATCCGTGCTCTTTTTCCATGTGCAGAACAGTATTTCTCTACTGTTGCTCCCTGTTTCTCAGTGAAACTATTCCATCTGTGCCCCCATCACTTCTCTTACTCAACACATCTGAGAGCCTACAGAACTCTTCTGGAGGAAGCCCCTCTTCTTCCAGGAATAAGTGAGTGAATGTACTCAGTGAGTTCTCAGATGCTTGCAGAAGAACACTGTATTGACCAATCACTTTTTTTCAGGCGATTTGAAAGGTACCTACACCCCAAATATTTCAGTTTAACTTGATTTTCACCTTATGTAACAAGAACATGTATCAGTAGGAGGAAGATTATTTTTACATTAAGTTTCCTTAATTACTTATTCAATCTACTATTCTTATTTAGGTATGTTTAAGCAAGAAGATTTATGAAGAAATAGGATAGTATTCCAATAAGACTTAGCTAAGCTATCCCTTTAAATTGAAGTCTATTTAAAATAGTTTACATTGAGTTGTTTATTTTACCCATCTCTTCTTTTGTTTTCAAACTAGGTTTTGAAAAGACGGGTATAAAACACATTGATGTCTCTCATCTGAGTGCCAATACTTCTTATCATCATTGCTGCAAAGAAAACCAATCCCTCCAAGACACTGATCATGGAGAGATTAGGGGAAGTATTAATGTTACACCCGTGTAAATAATGCTGTTGAATACAATGGGGTGAGTCACAGCCTGGACTATTAAAACTCCTAGTGATGGTCATTACCAGACTGAGACCTAAGAAAATTTCTCTGCCACCTGGAGCTATCATGAGAAGCAAAGTTGATAAGCATCCACTGAAGTACCACCAGCTAGAAGCTGTGTTGATACTTGTCTTGAACAGACAGTGGCCAACAAGAAAAGCAAAGTCCCTTGACTCAATCTTTAAGTGATAGAGGAAAAAATGTAACTGAATTCTCACCAAGATTCAGCCTTAAAATTTCTTGCCCTCCCCTTAGCTCTAGAATGAAATATTCAAATAAAAAGAATCATTAAAGAAGAAGGAACACCCATAACAAAGCTGAGGCCCCGCTGTCCATCACAGACTACAGTCCCATTTGCGATCTACTCGCATTGTCACTGCTCTACAAGGCTGACCCTTGTATCTTTTGGCCCCTCAAATGCATCCATGACACAGGCACAGCAGTAGCGTCATAAACCCTTCTGACTTGGATGAGCTTCTTCTATTCATGCTCCTAAGCATGGGGAGAGCACAAAGACCTTGTTTGTAGCCCAGGGACTTGAAGTTCAAAATCAGACATGTGAAATCTAATTAGGAATTTCAAGGGGGGGAAAAAAAAAAAAGTAAAAAAAGAAAGGGTGAAAAAAAGAAAGGAAGTCTAGAAAGTAGCATCTCCAGCCCGGGTAAAGCAGATAGGTTATAATGAAACATGGAGAACCATTAAGGTCACCAAGCTGCTTTCCTTACTGCAAGACTAAGCCTGATTGTGACAAGTTTGTGATTTATTTTTTTTCTTTCCAAAGGTGTCAACTCTGTGCCAGATTCCCGTGTAACTAAACGGGCCCTGGGGAAGGAATCCCCACAAAAGGGGACAGTAATGTAGGCAGTGCTGCTGAGTGTGCACAGAGAAGCCCTATATGTGAAGCCCTGCAGAAGTTGCAAGCACCAGAGGAACCTGACCGACAACTGAAGCACATGCACCGCTGAAGCGGAGTTGGCCAAGTCAAGAAAGATGAAGGGAGGAATCTGCACAGCTGCTAAACGTTGCAGGTTTGCTTGTACACTTCGATGCTTATCAAGGAAATTTACGCCAGAGGTAGATGCCAACAGTCTCAGTTTAAATCAGCGACCCACACAAAAAAGACTGATCAGCCTCTTACTGTGTGATTGCTTTTCCCAGCAAGTTCAATGTCACAGCTCAAAGCTTCAGTTTTAACTTTTTACTAGGAGTGTAACTACACGTATGGTCCACACTCTCTATCAGCCTCTGAGAAGCTGCAAATCACACCTTTGGGACTGATGTTACACCATTCCTTTCATATAAAAAACATGAAGTGCATGCAACACTTCAGCTGATCTCACAGGGCTAAAATACCTGCAGGCAAAGGTAAGTTAAGAGTCCCAGAGGAAGAAAATTACTTGATGTGTAACATAAGACCAATAATCATCAGTGTAGAGTTTAGGGAACTGAAAAGGGGAGAGGACCCCTCTGTTGAGGGAATTGGTTTGAGAGGGACAAGTCAGTAGTGCTGTGATCACACAAAAGCAATTGCTAGGCTGAAATGGGGCTAAAAAAAAAAAAAACTACAAAAAAATCCCCAAACAAACCAACCCACAAACAAACAAAATACACACACACGAAAAAAACCACCAAAAAATCCCAAAACCTATCCGAAACAAAAACACCCACCCCCACCCCCAAACAACCCCAAAACCCCAACAAACAAAAAACCCCCACAACCCAGGAGGGGTTTGTAATGGACACAATGCAGCAATCCATAGGCATTTATTTCAAATGGATGAAACTGTAAAAAACTAGACACTGTTTGCAAACATTTCAGCTCTAATCTATTATGACACTCAAGTTTTTCACCCTCTTCAAGTACAAAGAGATGGGAAAATGTTCAAAACTGCCACAGCCATTTCATTGGGAAGACGAGAGTCTCAAAACTTTGAGATGGAATTTTCTGGTGCTAAGAAGGCTCCTTCCCTGGCTTCTCCAAACTCTAACAGGTTTCCAACCTAAATATGCTTTCCTTAAGGTTTTCTTTGCTACTTCTGGCTAAGACATTTAAATGCAGCACTGCTCAGATCATCCACCTTTATTCTCCCAAAAAGTAAACTAAGTAAGAACAGCTTATACCAAAGCTTAGTTTGTTATCTTAATTGAAATAGCATGGTCTAAAATGCCTTCATTTGGGAGATTTTGTATTTCTAGGCTTTGGCTTCACAGGTGCAAGTTAAAAAAAAAAAGAATATTCAGTCTTCCTGTTGCTTTGCACCTGCATTTGGGGGGGTGGGTGTTGGCTTTTACATAACTGCTTTTATATAACAGCAATTTCAAATACTGTAATTATTACTGCAGCTTCACCACAGTGTACATCAGGAGAGTCTGAGGCTTTCCTTCCTCCCCCACTAGTCCCTCAAATCAAGCACCCACATTCTGGTTCTGTCTAAAGTCACTGAGACCACCAGCAGTGTGATCAACAAGGCTGTTTCTAAGGTATCAGTACACACTGGGACAGATTCTGTTCCCCAGCTTATGCAGCCTGTTCTGTGTTGTTCCCTTACCTACAACCACATGCTCAGCAACAGTCCCTGAAATAACATTCCTCACTACTTTTGGAGTTTAATTTCCACAGCAAAGTCACATTTAGAATTGGAGCTGCACGTATTCTCACAACTTTCCATGTCAGACTCTCGCTAGAATTGATTAATTGGATGAATTAATTGTCATCTCAACTTGGCATAGCAGAGCACTTTACACCATACCGAGCAATTCAGTGACTAGGTTATATCTATGCAGAAAAACCTCTCGGCAAACTAGAGACCATTTGGGATACCTTTCAGCACAGAAGCAAAGTCAGTTAACTTGTGACCCAATACCAAAGTTTACAAACACTTCCACAAGGAGTTGATTGCAATGAGCCCTTTTCAATTCAAAGGTACTTGGAAACTTCCCTTGCCTCGCTCTGCACAGAAATCGCCGATTTTGCTTATCAATTAAGTACTGTTACCAAATGTAACAAACTGCTCCTTTTGTTCTTTGTTGGTTATGGAACAATAGCAGCCTTTGTCGTAGTCTCAGCAAAGCTATTTATAGGTTGCCTCTCTTTAGAGACCATTTCCTCTCTTCATTTCTTCCACCGCTACTTAGCTCAGTCTACAGACATGCATTCCCTATTAGTAAAACACTGTTGTGTTTTTAAGTGCTCAATACTGTTCCAAAAGAAAAGTGTCTGTCGAGTCAGGTTCATTTTTTTCCCAAACCAACTGTTGGGAAACATGGTTCAATTTCCATCTCTTCAGGATTTCTACCAGGTTAATTCAGAGACTGCTATCACAGAATGGTAGGGGGTGGAAGGAACCTCTGGAGATCATCCCAACCCATCCAAACCCCAAACCCCCTGTTCCAGCAGGGTCACCCAGAGCAGCAGGCCCAGGAACGTGCCCAGATGGGTTTTAAATCTCCCCAGGGAAAGAGACTCCACAGCCTCTCTGGGCAGCCTGGTGCAGGCACTGGCATCCTCAGAGGAAAGAATTTTTTCCTCATGTTTAGGTGGAACTTCCTGTGCTCCAGTTTGTGCCTGTTGCTTCTTGCCTCCAGCAATTTAAACGCGTTAGTAAAGAAGTCTTAATTCTACTATTCACATCCTTATTCTACGGAGGTCACCACATACAACGGGCAGTTTCTGCAATTTCACAGGGAATGTGGGTCAGGCAATCTTTACAAGGCTTGTTGTCATGTGGCAAGAAGGAGGGATGCAGACTGCCCTAAATATTGATTACATGGACTCCCCGCACCTAAAGAGTGCGGCGTACCATTGTGTCCTTGCCTGGGAGCAGAAACCAACTGCTGGGGTCCCTGTGAAATGAGAGAGGGAGAAAAGTAGGAAGAAACTAAAGTCCCCTCTAATTTAACAGGTCTGAATCCAATGGAAATTCAGAGAAAGGACTCCAGAAGAACCTGATCCCTCAGTTAAAATGAAAAACAAACAACTAACAAAACACACAACAAAAACAAACAAACAAAACACTCCCTTGAAAACTATCTTTTCTATGGGTTTTTAATCTTCCTTTCAAATTCCAGGACAGATGCACTTTGAGTCTTCTTAGATTAAAGGAAAATTCATTCTTCCCAGTAGAACTCTGCAGTTATTTCTCCATCTACTCAAAGGCCACTATTCAGCATAGGATGCTGGTGGGCAGTTCACTGCAGCACGCACCACAACATCTCCAAGAGGGCTGTGGGAACTGTGGGAACGCAGGACTAGGTTAGCATGACATCAGATGACTACTGTCAGCAAACGTAAACCTATGCTACAAAACTGATGCTATGTGGTAAGCTGCAAATTTTGGCACTAGATAAAAAAGAAACAGACGCCAGCCCTGGCAGACATCTACTCAGCCAGATCTAACAGCACTTAAGCCTAAGGCAAAAAAAATTCACTGGAGCTACCCTCCACAAAAGATCAAAATAAGATTACACCAGAAGTATGATTATATTAATGCTCATAGCAATGTGAACCAGCAAACAGGAACAGGAACGTGGAGGCAACCTGTGCCTTTCCTCGCTCACCAACTCTTACATCTCTGTTACTGTCTTTTGTCACAGGGGTCCTGCATCCTCTTCCCCCACTTAATTCTTGAGCTTCTTTATTCCTCACCTTCTGGTTTTTTTGAAGGTTGGGATTTTTTATTTATTTCCCCCCCCCCTCCTAAATTGTAACATCTTTGCTGTCGTCCGGGTAGGGACTTCTCTCCATTTGCAATCAGGTTAAGCTAAAGCTCTGATGTTAGAGCTAGGAGATAAACTAGAGTGTCTCTGGACATAGAATCAGCATAGGATGTTAGGGGTTGGAAGGGACCTCTGGAGACCATCAAGTCCAACCTCCCTGCTAGCGCAGGAACACCCAGGGCAGGCCACATGGGAACAGATCCAGGCAGGTCTTGAAAGTCTCTAGAGAAGGAAACTCCACAACCTCTCTGGGCAAAATGGATGCTAAGGCAGGTTCACACGTGGCGTACGATTTCTTACTTGAACTTGACAAGAACATACAGGAACCTGGGATGCAGGAGGTTCCTTCTAGGCTTTCTGAAGCCAACTATAATGATGATCTTTAATACTGATGGGCGTAAGCTCAATTCTGTTAGCCCAGATCACTCCCCTGTTACTATCTCCTCACTCCCCTAACCTGACTTTGAGTTAAGAAAAGCAGAATTGTCCTTTATATTTCCTCCAGCTTGTGTTTTCAATTTGTGTTTATTACTGCAACTGTGTATCTTAAGCTATTAAAGAGAAAGCAGCTACACTTTGTGAGACAAAACAATAACCGGCTAATTGCTTGGAAAAAAAAGATAAATCATGCTACAGTTTTGGGTGTTCTCAAGAAAACCAAAAAAACTTAAGAGGGGAACCAGAAGGAAAGGACCACTCTACCGTATTTGCCATTTGCAGGGCTGGGTCCATCAAGCCAAGGATTTCTTCATTGTAACTGGACTCCAGACTAATTATGTCATCAATAACATCATCCATCTGCAGTAGAAAAGGTGGACAAAGAAAAACAACACGGTTATCAAAGCCACTAGGACACAGAGGCCTGACAAAACACTTGGGCCACACACCACCTCTCTGCAGCGTGGGCCCAGGCAGAGGTGGTAGCTCTGCAGTTTTGCCATGCTCCAAATCCAGTCCCGCAGCCATGACTCCCAATATCCAGCAAGGACAGTCAGGTCATGCCAAAGCTGAGGATTCCTGGTCTAACCCACTCCTCCCACCAGTAGCTACCCTGCACTACCTGCCCACGGACACGCTGTTCCTCCCAGGACAGCTCCCCGTGGAACGAGCTACGCTAACAACGCGAGTCCCCCTCCCCCGTGCAGCACTCACTCTCCCCTTCCTTCCTTTAGCTGTGGGGTCAAAACCTGTGTACAGGCAGTAATGCCCGAGCCCCTGACACCTTCAGGGGAAGGAAAAGGAAAAAAGTCTTGTTGGGTAACAAGCTGCATGCCCTCGACAACAGAATCTGTTGTGTTCAGGTGCCTCATAAACCCTCCCAGGAACACCGCCCAAGAGCAGCTCAGTGATTTTAAGTGGCACAAGCCATCTTCTTTCCGGGCCTGGCCTGGAAGGTGCCTCTGTAAGTTCCTGAACAGTCAGGAGAAAAACCTCTCCAAAGTACACCTGCAGGTGCTCCAAAGTGACCTGCAGGATCAACTATTTCTTTCTTGCTCACTATAAAAAAGGATCTTAAATGACAGTCATCTCCAAAACCAATGCATAAATTTGATGGTAGAAACAGTAGTATATGGGATTTTTGTATCAGCTCAAAAAAGTGTGATCAGAACGAATAACACTGGAAGAGAGGGCAAGAAAGGAACTAACAGTTACAGCCCATATGTGAAGTCTTGTTACTAGAAATAAAAACCTCTTAGTGTAAAAAAATAACATATTTAAAAGAACAAAATAAAAGGATGACTGCTGAGGACAAACTACCACAGATGGATTAAAGCCTTCTGGTATAAGTTTTTTAAATGCAAGTGTGATCTGCAGAGAAATGGGGTATTAGAAACTATTAGAACACCACACACATGCAGTCTTGGGAAAAACTGCATTACAAAAGGTTTCCTAAAATGAGATCTTCAAGTTTGATTGATAGGTTCTTCTGCCATAGAGTGAGAGTTCTAGAAAAGCTCTAACCCTCTTGGGATGTCTCACTGCATTTTTGACATCAATGCTAATAAACAACATTGTTGTTTTTTTCCTTAACTACGTCTTATATTCAGCTTCTTAAGGACACTATGGGGCAAGTTTATTCTTCAACATAACTTCAAAGAAACATGCTCATTAGAAAGGGGACCTGTGCTCCAACTCCTGTGTCATCCAGTACCTGCATGCATGATGCTCGTGAGTGTGTATTCAGAGCCGGGCACTCACTCTCAACCCTGCTTTGCTCTTCAAATTTATAAAATCCCTGCAGAAATAAAAAGGAAAACAACAAAAAAAAAGAAAAAAAAGAGAAAAAAAGAAAAAAAATTGGCACAGTCTCAGTCCCAAAAGGGGCACAATTGAAACAGTGTCATGCACACATGTGCCTGATGACACAGCAAAATGAAGCTGAAAATATCTCGAGGGGGAAAAAAAAAAAAAAAGAAAGATTTAAATAAAAAAAAGGTTTGGGTACAACTGAGATGATAGGATGGAACTATTGGTTTTTCATTTCTTTTGAAGCTATGGAGCACAAGTAATTTCTATTGCATGTCTAAAATATGTTCTGTAATAACTGTTTCTCAAAGTTGCATAACATTTTCCTCACAGAGTTGGCAAAGCTGGCACAGAGGCTTGAGGGCAGAGGATGAGGGGACACAAAGAGCTCTACAATTGTCTCCCATCTGTCAAGTTACAAAATAACTGCCCCGATTCTTACACTTGGGGACATCTTACAAGTCAGATTCCTTCAGCACCTGAGCACACGTATCACGTCCAAGTTTTTGCCAGCAATGACTAAAATAAGGTTGCGAAGGACTCCTAGGCATAGGCTAAGGAAGTCTTATACTTGGAGCACTGAGCTCATCATGAAACAGCAACCAGTAACATTTTAGAGTATGTTAGTTGGGATAATCTGGCCTTTCAGCTAAGCAAAAGACAAATTTTACTGTAAAAGTATCACAAATATCTCAAAAGGCTTTGAGTTTTTCAATTATTTTTGCTATGTTCTTTGCGCCTTCTACACTTCACGAGCCATAAATAACATTATTCCAGAAAGCTACAGCTTACAAAACTTCTTTGTATCCTCCAAAGGTCAATTATTCACTGTGTGCATCAAGCAAAGGGGGGGAGGGGGAGTAATTTTAATAAGCATAAACTAGCTAAAATAGTTCAAAAAAAGAGGAAGTTAGAGGGACGTGGGGTCTTTTTGCCAAAATGTTCTATGCAAATACATATTCATCAGGCAGACACAGGGGTAGGAGTTGCATTTCCAAAGCAAACACTTAAGAAAAGATGATAAATGTAACATCTTAACAAACAAATACGGTTGAAAGCAGAAAGCAAGCAGCTTGCAGTTCCGTTTTCCTACAGCATAAAGCCCAGCGAGAGCGTTATTACCTCTTTCTCGCAGTTGGAGTTAAGGGTGAGCATAGCCATCGGGCTGTTGGGCGCGCTGCTCCCAGTTCCAGGAGGCATGACATGATCACCGGGCTGGTTTGGACATGGCAAGCTCAAGGCTTGGTTGGCATGTTTGTTTGCTAGAGTGGTAGAGAGGTACTGCTTTACCTGCTGCCGCTGCGCTTGCTGAATGTGGTACTTGGTTGGATTCTCAAGGTGAGTCTGCACCTGTGTGAGACAATTTTAAAAGTGTTTTATTGTTTTACAGAGTCATTACATGTGCTAGCTCTTTGAGCTATAACATTTGGCACGTATACACCAGCTAAGCATTTGACTTAGAGGACAAACCCACGCAGCTCCAAGGAAGCCAAAAGCACTTCGCTAATTCACATTTGGTGGCAAGAAATCAGTTTATGAGCTAGTGTATCAGTAACTGGCTTATTACCAGTAAACCAAGTTCCACTTATTCTTCTACCACACGAGCTTTCTCACTTCAGACCGATGCTGAAGTTTTCCAATTTATAGAGGTACTCCAGAACAGACGGTTCCACGTTCAGACCTTCAGCTACACCACATTTAGTTTTCAGTGAAATATGGAGAAACAAGTTGTACTGCAGGACTCATTTTGCTTGTTAGTAGCTACCAATTAAAGCCACATAGTATGGATTGCTGGCCTTTATCATATTCAAGTAATGGAGAGATCAAAAGGTTTGTTAGCTTATACGGTTTGGGGTTTTTTTGGGTCTTCTTTTGTCTGTGGTTCGTGTTTGTTTGGGTTTTTTTGTTTGTTTTTTAAACTGAAATATTCGTTAAGGAAAAAATACACCTATTTTTTTTGCCTACAAATTATTTATATCTCAGATATATGCCTAAATCATATACAAATAAGACAACTTGTTTATAAACACATTATGTAAATAAGATGCAAGAAAAGAAGTGTTTCAGTTCAGATCAATCACTGTCCTCAGCAACAGCTATTTTTGTACTTAAGATAAGCTTTTCAGAACTTAGAATTTTTTTTATATACAAAGTAAGAAAAACCTCACACCAAACTATTCTTGCACACCCTAAATAAGCAAGAGAAGAAAGGCAAATTTTTTTTCCATACAAAATTTTCACCATATCCTGGAAAGTCTTTGTCACCTTTCGGTGATCATTAATGATTTTATCAGAAGGTAGAGAACATATAATACTCTGAGAAGTAGTTTTTTTGTTGTTTTAAAACGGTTCCATTCAAGTGACTTCTGCTGTTACAAGTAACCAGGTACGTCCCTCACTTATTATTCTGGAAGAAATTAAATAAAGCATACTAGATACCAGTGGAAAAGGATTTCCTGTACACTGTAAGCCTTCTCAGCAACAAGTTTTAAAATAAATCTGCAATAACAACTCACCTGATAATGATTGTACTCAAGCATTTCCAGCATACTACTAACAGGTTGTGAGAGAAGCGGCTGCAGTATCTCTTGCTCTGTGCTACTCCAGTTTGAGGGCTTCACATCTGGAAGCACCATAAACAAGCTGGCGCATAAGAAACTGGGAAGCCACTGCTCAGCCTTATAGTAACCTACGCTTATTAGCCACGCATGTAGGGAAACAAACAGTTCACACAGGGGCTCTTCTTGGAAGCTATGCAAGTTTAGCCCTAAGTATTGGTATTTTTTTTTTTTCCCTGGCTTTGACATCATGCTTTTTCATAAACATAAAAGGACCTTTGAAGTGATGGGCTATCGAAGTCAGATTGACAGTTCGCTCAAGGCTAATTTGCTATTCATCTTTCGTTCCAGTCATACTAATATAGACAATGGTATTTTTCTTTAGCAGTAAGGTTACAAGTTTTTAAGTACAGAATAAAAAAAAAAAGATAACTGAACCAGTGCCCTGCGAGCCTCATACATATCACCCATCCATTATCCAGTGGGGTGCACCGCACAAAACCAAGGGGCTACACAGTTCCATCTTCAGCTTCAGGGCACAACACCCTGTCCCATGCAGGCACCAGGACCTGCAGCAGAACATGAAGAATTTGAAAAAGCTTTACCACGTCCTCAGCCTTCCTGGTGCTTCAGAGTCCATTAACTGTGTCTCAGTCTACAGCCAGAAGAAGGTTTCCAGTTCAGGAATGGTTGACAATGGGCTAAAGTATGTCCCAAACCCATTTATCTGTACTTGTACAGTCGCGGTACCATGACCAGTCCCTACACCTTCCAAACCTTACTTTTTCTTTCCATCCAACTCTGTGACAAAAGCCCTTACTCAAGTACAGGCATCCAAAGCTGCTCAACTTGCATTATTTTCCAGAGGCATTGCTGCATAGGGAAGCACACTTAAGATAGTTTCTAGAGAGTTTAATCTGATTTGTTGCACTAAATCACAAGACAACACAATACAGAAGTCTCCCGTGATAAGTAGAGTACTTGTTTTGTCAGTCCCAAACAGCATTACCAATTTTCTTATCACCAGTGGTAAAGAGTTACGCTACCCAGGTAACTCTATTTTTCACTTAAATGTCCATCTTCCAAGTAAAGTTATCAGTAACCAGTTATTTTTGTACCACTTATCTTCGAGCATGTTATTACAAAAACAAGCTCCTACTCCTCGGTCAGAATTTGCGCATTCCTTTTCCTCCACAAGCATCAAGATAACCGTGGCTGTTCTCCTTGGATCCTGCCAGGGAGGGAACAAATCCTCTCCTCTCTGCACCGTGTCCTACCGACCCTCCACAGTCCCAGCAGAGACCAGCAAAATTCCAAGATGCACATCTCAACATCAGACTATTACACTACCTGTCATATATCTACTCATGCACTGAACTGACTCCACTACATGGCAACTTTTGAAACACACACTGCCTGACATAGGATTTTTGTTGGCAAAACACAGGCTTATTTCCCAAGTATATACTTCCCCCGAGATTTTCTTGGATTATCCTACATTAGAATAGTTTGTGTTATTCTGCTACTCTAAAATTATCCCCCCTCCCTTTTTCTTTTTGGGAAGATTGTTTAGATTATGTTGGGGGTTTTTTTTGGTGGTGGTGGGGTTTTTTGTTTGCTTGTTGCAGTTTGTTGTTGTTGTTTTATTTTTGGGGGGTTTTGTTTGGATTGGGTTGGGTTTATTTAATGGGCTGTGCTGCCCTCTAGAAAAATAAAACCAGGTCTGAAGCTAAAAACATAGCTCCTTTGTTTTTCTCTAACTTTTAATTTGCAGATTTCTACTTAATAAAGAAGGGTAACTATTCTCTGAGAATTTTTAATCTCATTCAGAAGTCCATCCTCTGGTACAGGACAACAGATTCCATCTGTTTCTTCTTTTAGGAGGAGAGAGGCAGGGCATGGGAGGGATGACAATGACACTTTCTTCTTCTGTCTACCCTTACAGTGACTCTAACAGCTAGATAAACACCACTGCGTATTTGTGTGCAGCATAACTGCAAAAGCAAATTATAATCTAGTTTAACTCCTGACACACTTCGGCTCACAGAAAAATGTGTATCCTTCTAGAATTATTCTTAACACAAGTATCCAGTAGACCACGTTCTCATATAGAGTCAACTCTTGCCACACGTGAGCAACGAGCGACTGGGGAAATGAATTCATTTTCAAGTGTCTGTTCTGCAGCAGTGCAGGATATGCTCTGTTACCTTTACAGCAAAAACCTACCAGAAGAACCATAGTCCTTACACATTAGATACACACAGCTCTGCAAGGACCTGTCACCTTCTCACGCAAGCCCAACAGTGAACCAAAGAACAGAGAACAATTGCATTTTCTGCAATTAAATTGCTCTGCAATGATGCAAAGGGAACATTTTGGGACCGAACGTGTCCTTTTAATCCACAGCTGGTCAAATATACTTTCACATTTGAATACAAGAATATACAATTATTCTCCAAACGCAGGAAACTGTGACATAACTATTCCCACCGTATATGTCTGCACAAGGACGGGGCAGTTTCAACTGCTCTGGCCAAGGGTGAGACCCGACAAGTTACATACAAGGCATCTGAGAAACTTCAGTTTGATTCCTTGTTTTGTCATTTACTGCCCTCTTGAGCTGCCTTCTGAGCTCCATCACTGGTGGGGACTACCTTTATGAACTCAGTGGTTTTTGTTGAGACTAACTCTGTCTTTTGCTGCAGTCTCTACATCAAAGAGATCCCTGATGTGCCCACTTGGGCAAATGTCCCAAAATATACCAGTCACGGTCAGTCTGTAGATAAGTCCCAAAGCAATCTTGCTTTATTTTTGACAAAACATGTAACAAGCAAAGAGCTGCAAAACAAACCCTTAACCAAAATTCCGCTATCCCAAAATTGAAACCATGAATAAAGGCTTTGACTTAATTAAGATCTAATTTTGGTCTTCGGCCCCTTCTTGACTTTGGGGTGAAGAATAGTTCTTGTTGTTCTTCCAAATGCATGAGACAAAAAGTGCAAGACAACAACAATTTACTGGTTTGGATGCACTTCCTGAGAAATGCATCTGAGTGGAGACGAGCAAGAAAAAAGCTGAAACGGAATCATCTGGATTTCAAACCAGCTACCTCCAGGAATCTTAACCAAAGCTTTGCCATAACATTCCTAAGCTGAGCAGAACATTGGTTTTTGGACATTTCCATACTGGCAAGCAAGAAGTAATGGAAAGAAGTATCAGAAGTATCATCTGCAGAATTTTGGAAATAATATTTAAGATATGGTGGCAAAACCAGCTAAATTTATCACACCATAGTAACTGAATTTGGCTACAAGGATGGCCAGTGCCAACCTACAGCCTGGTGTTAGCCCAGAAACTCCTGGAAGAAGGCTGTATTTGCAATCTGTATTCAGATGCACATTCAATCTGCATGGTTATCGAGGTGCTGCTTACATGGGCAGCAGAGTAACACAGCTGTAGAAGTAGAGGCCCAGAAGCATTTTTCATGCTAGGAACAGCAGTGCCCACTAAGCAGCACCTCCACGGATCTCCATGGGCTGGTTCCACGCAGTATCATTGCACAAGGTACTCCTGTACTATGAGTCTCATGGGTGAGCGACTCAAACTCCATCCATTCTTGTCATGCTGACACTGAGCTAATCTGTTTCTTCTTGAGCTGAAGCACTGAGAAAAGCAGTAAAGAGACATCATCTTGACTGCACCCATATGTAACCCAGCTTAGGCCCTACAAGGCTGAGTTGGGCTGGAAAAGTTCTGGATGGAGCCACACTGATTACTCAGCACTTGTCCCTTGCTCTTTGGAGTATCCCAGAGAACAATGTTATCTCAAGCAGGGGAAAGGCTTTCTCATACCTTCACTAATCTCAACATCTGACTGCTAATTCCAGCACACACATCCAGTTCAAGTATTTGAATAGGAGAAAAATAGTTCCTGAGAAGCTGCCCATTTTCTTTCACATCACAGAAACAAGAGTAATAACCCATATATGTGGAGCAGATCTTTCCCAGCCCTTGGGTCTAGTCAATCAAGCAAACATTTCATCAATGGCTTTCACTAGCTCTAAGCATACACACCATATCAGTGGGAATTTTAGGTGTACTTCAGACTACATTCTTCAAAATGCTTGTCTTACGTTACAAGCCAGTGACAGGAGTCCTGAGTACACCCCACGTACTCCTTCCAATTTGAAAAGCTGAAAACATTTCCCGTTAAGGTGATCGAGGCTCAGGAATTTCAACACAAAGCAGAGCTGTGTGCTTAGCACAAAGCACACGACACAAATAAGTTCCTCTGCATGAAGCCAACACAAGTGACTGAAACGATACTTCCGATACTTGCTGCTTCAGCTGAGTCTTGCTGGGAATCAGATTTAATTTATTAATAACTAGTTAATGATGGCAAGAACTTGGAACAATGGCAACCAAGCAATGCACCCCCGCTCCCAAGGGATATGCAGAGACAAAACCCCTCTGGGGAGACATACAGGAGACTTCACTCTTGGGCAGACACAGGGCAGGGAAGTCCATTGGCTTGGCCAACACATTCTGCACGGTGTAATCCAGAAACTAAATGGCTAATGATTAAAATAACTGTGAATTTATATAATAATACAGACATCAGTAATTAGCTGTAGCTTTACTACCAATCACCCTCCAGGATGATTTCAAGCACACAGAATTATTTAGCTTGCAAAAGACCTCTAAGATCATTGATTAATGGCCATAGGGCCAAGCTTTGACGCACCCGTACGTCTGGGTGAAGGTAACTAGGCTAAGTTAGCTGGCCTGTGTTATTTATATATTAATTAATTTGTCTACGCATGGATTTCATTTGTTTGAAATGGGTAACTACAGGAAGGAAGTACAAACTCAGTGTATCTTGCATTAAGAGTATTTCTCTAAGGTGGAACACTGCTTATTGGTTTTGCCATCTCACTTACTACTTAAAATAAGTGTGTCACTTGTCACATCTCCAATCAACACTGCTTTCAAACTTCTCCTACCATTCAGGAAACAAGAAGAAAAAAAAAAAAAACAAACACGTTATCTATTTCAGTGTGATCACAAAATAGTTTTTGTATGAACAGCCTTAGGTGTTGCACTATAAAAAGAAAAGAAAACAAAACAAAACCAGAAGAAAAACACCACCACAAAATAACAAAATGATCAAACCCCATAGAACTTGATAGCCATTTTACTCACTTGTGGTCTTTCCTGAAACTACTGAACAATTTTACACAGAATTTCATCAGCAAAACTTTGACAGCTATCCAGACTACTATTGCTTTACTCATGTTCCTGAAACACTCATATGAAGTGAATTAAAGGT
>JANHFX010018805.1:39478-81736 GCA_027560015.1 Chloroceryle amazona | reverse complement strand
CCACCTCACTTCACACTTAAAAAAAGTGGGTCCCTTTTCACATCCCCCATCAACACTGCTTTCAAACTTCTCCTACCATTCAGGAAACAAGAAAAAAAAAAAAAAAACACGTTATCTATTTCAGTGTGATCACAAAATAGTTTTGTATGAACAGCCTTAGGTGTTGCACTATAAAAAGAAAACAAAACAAAACAGAAGAAAAACACCACGACAAAATAACAAAATGATCAAACCCCACAGAACTTGATAGCCATTTTACTCACTTGTGGTCTTTCCTGAAACTACTGAACAATTTTACACAGAATTTCATCAACAAAACTTTGACAGCTATCCAGACTACTATTGCTTTACTCATGTTCCTGAAACACTCATATGAAGTGAATTAAAGGTAACCAGGCCAAGTAGAAAAACAGTTAGGACCAAAACATTAAATGAATTTGAGGAGAACAAAGCAAGTTCTGAACGAGCCATGCTTGAAACACGTATGTTGAAGTAGGACTTGTCCATCCTGAGGACAGCAATCACATCCCACATCAGGGAGCCCCATCTGCACAGGTCTTCTTGCCCCTAAGCTCAGCTGCCTCCTGGCCCCAGGACTTCCTTCACCACTCACTTTCATCTCCTCCTTTCTCCATGGTAGATATCATACACACCTTCTTTCACCCCCTCTGGCAAAGGTCACCAGCACTTCAGAGCCCCTGGCCATCACCACACTGAGGACTCACCATGGGTCCTACCCAGAGCCAGAACAGTGCTCAGCCTCTGCCACGCTCAGGCTGAGCTGCGCAGACAGGAGCCATTTGTGCAGCCAAAAGAGCTTCCCCAGCTTTCCTCCCTTTTGAGCTTACAGGACACAGCACCCATTTCCTAGCAAAACACAAATTGCCAAGAACTGGGACACAAAATAAAGCAGTGGAGACCTCGTGCCTGTGCATGCAAAGCTGAAGATGCCCCAAATTCTCCCCTGGTACAACACAAGTGACAAAAGGCCATTACGGTGCCAGCAGATCTGGGCTACCCCACTCCTCTGGCCCCACCAAGCTGGGAAGGATCATATTCCCATTCCCCAAACCACAGAGAAGATTCTTTTCGCCAAAAATATTGCTGAATTTTCCATTGAAAGTAAAGCCAAACCACTTCATGCTTCATTTAAGTAGAGATAGGCTTGGGCACAGGGACATCAGAGATTTATGGAGGACAGCTAACCAAGGGGGAGGGAGGACAACTTCCCTCCCTCCACCCCCATTTTTCTTTTCTTTTTTTTCTTTTCTTTTTTTTTTTTTTTATTAAAAAGACCATTTGTTTCAACTAAATTGCCTTAGGACTTACAGTTTATAATTACAAATAAAATACTTTTTGGCCAGTTTTCTTGTTTCAATAGAACTTTTTGTTGTTTAGACAGCTAAATGTCATGAGATTTTTAAGAAAGGTTAAAAGTCTGTGTCATTTAACAATTAATGGTACCCAAAGAAAAACGATACAAAACCACATCCACTGAAGTGTTTTGCAAGGGCTAGAGGATTCAGTTGGGACTGCTGCAGAAGAAAGCCCATTCAACACGCTAGCCCAGGGCTTCAAAGCTGCTTTTTAAAGTTGCTTCAACCCAACACTTCCAAGGATTTAAAAAAAAAAAATACAAAAAATAACTGCAGCAGCCACAAATTATTTTCTAGGACTTTGAATAAAAAGAGAAAGCTGTATAAATAGGTGTCTATCCTTTCAGGCTAGGGTAACAACAACAAAATCTGAGGAAAATTGCATATGAGAGAAATCAATGAGTGCCTCTTGTGTTAAGAGTGATTTATTCTCCTGAAGTTTTCTCATCCAGGTTTAAGACTTTGTAATCTGTATTCACCACAGCTTGATCCACTAAGTCTGAAAATCTGTAAGATCATAAAAAAACCTTCAATTATTTCATTAGAATATTGATCTTAGGTGTCACTACAATGCCAGGAAGAACTCAACTCGAACCAATCCCAATAACCAGCCAGACAATGGTTTAACTCATTCCTAAAGACATTTTCCCACATGCTGCATTAGAACATTAAGCAATGGCATCACATTTTTCCCCCCTAAGGATGTCCATGGCCTGAAGCAGCTTTGCAGGAGAAGTTCAGTCCTCTTTTTTTCTGACACTTTTCCAGTCTTCCAAGATGGAACAGCTACCTCATTTGAAATGTAATCAAAATTGAGTTGATTGGGTTGTGATAAATCATTCCTGGTAAGGCCACTGTGAACTCAGTAACAGATAAACCTATTCAGTAACTTTTCCAGCTGTCATTCTCCTGTTCCATCTTTTCCAGAGTATATTTGCACACACCACCCCCCCACCCCTTTTGCTCCTTAACTCCAGAAGAGTGGCCAGAAAAACAATGACCAGAAATCCCAAGAGCAAGAAAAAGGTGAAGAGCCACTTGTGTTGACCTAGGAATGACAGGCAGGATAAGCTGATTCCAGCATTTTATCTCAGGACACGGCCAGTGCAAGGAACTGACACCACTTAGCACAATAAAACTCCGTGGTGACCTAATTCATCCCAAAAGCCCTCTGACCTTCAAAACCAAGACAGGTACAAGAAAGTTATCTAAGATCTGGCATCATGATTGCAGTCTAAGCGGATCCAAAAGTCATCCTGGAGCACAAGTAGTTACGAAAAAGAAAAGGCACATTGTACAGAATGAACTTCACTTATACAAGTAGGGGTTGTTTTGCCCATCACCAAAAATTCCTCTGTGTAACGTGACTTTTTATCCAAGGGAAAAAAGACATGAAGCAGACAAAAAGAATAAAGTTTTTGTGGATTACTATTTAAAAGCTGCGCTTTAGCTACAGAAGCACATGACAACAGTATCTAAGGAAATGAAAGAGGAGTTAGTCAAATGTGCGTAAGACGACAGGAATTGATGTAATTCGCAGGTTGGTGGCATGCAAGCTGCCATTCCACAAGCGTGGCTTCCAGACTGGATTCAGTCCTTTGAACTCCTGCATTTTTATTTTTTTTTTCCAAGGAAACCAGCATTTCAGCTGTTTGCTTCCCAATACACATGCCATAAATTTTTATTTTATGCAGTTACTGAAAATACCAAAAAGCATTGCAACATTTTAGGACAGACAAGTAATTGACTCTGTAAAATGTCAGCCACAAATCTTTTGCTGGGATTTCACCTATCCCAAGTGCTTCAGAGCGTAAATATTTTATGACTATCAGGCAACAATAACAGGCACACAACTGCATCTGACAGGCAAGTTTGAATTATGGTACTGCCCTGGTAAAAAGCTTAATTCAATCACCTCGTATTTATGTCCATTTCTGCCATCCTCCTCTCTCATAAGGAAGCTGGGCAGCACTTTCATTGGCACTAGAAAGCTTGAGATTGCTCACAGCAGGACACAGATGACTCCTCCTTACAGGAACTGTCAAAGATAGATGGGAAGTTGCTTCCAGAAAGCTCTCTTGCAAGACCTGGCATAGAGACATGAACTCTAAAGGGAGCAGAGTAGTAGGACTCCAGACGTTTCAGCTGCCCGAGAGCCCAAAGCCAGTACAGATGGTCTAAAGCCATCACTGCTCCCAGCTCCCCCTTGCAAAGCCTTTCATAGCCCTGCCCTTCCTCCAGCCCAAGTAACACCAACACAAGATTTACCAGACCACTCTAACACAGTTCACTATCAACTTGAAACAGTCACATTAGAGGGGTAAAAGTATTTGTCCAACCTTATCTTCCTCCGAAGGTTGCCAAGCATGGTGTTAGCCAGTGCCAGCTTTGCAGGCACATATTTAGAGGCTGAGCAAGACTATCAGTTACATTTTATAGGGGTTACTGATCCAGCCACCCTTCCAGCCCTCAGTAACCCCTGCTAGACCTTCAAGACAGAGTATTTCACTTCCAGGTCTCTAGTTCACTACAACGCTGCTGGAAAAACTGGTGTCTTTAATGACTTCATTCTCTTGCCTTTCCCACGGTAGAGAAGAGGAGCAGGATACCAACCCTTCTCCTCAGCAGGCCCTCGACAGGTCAGACAACTACGTAAATCACATCAACCTCCACAAGCACAAAGAATTTAGAGATTCTGAGTGTATTTCTAGAGCCCACACCAAGACAACATGCACCTTGCTACACAAAAGGAGGACCATGCATTTATTTCCCCAAGTCCTGCAATACCCTGAGGAGGTAGCTTCCACAGCATCCTTCTCTACACCTGGTTTTGTTCTTTGGTCCAATGTGAAGAAAGCAAATGGGACTGGGTAAAGATAACAGCATCTTTTGCAGAAAATGAACAAAAGTGAAAACAGAAATCAGTTTTCTATAAGGTGTCAAGTAAAAAGTAACCAGAGCTAAGCTCAAAACAGAAGGAGAGCCAGTATATGCTGACTTAAAAATTAAAATCCTCCTTACCAGCTTCCGAGAGATGTGGAGTTACCCCCACGCAGAATGGGACAAGTTGATTGCTAGTCCAGACTTGAATAAATACAATTCAAGAAGCCTCCAGTCTCCACACCAAAAGCAGATTGCAATGCAGTAAATCTGCTTTTCCCCTTGCGCAGACTTAAGAGCGTGTCACACAATGCTGACTTTTCCCAGGTGAAATTTAAGCTGGAATAGGCTGTTTTGCCCAAAGTGTAAATAACATTATAAGAAAGGGGGGGGGGGAACAACCTGTTACTTTCATAAATTTAAAAACCCATACCCTCAACACGGGTCTCATTTATCACTGTGAAGTTTGTGAAAGGTTGGTCAATTTTATAGCGGACAAGACACAGCTTTGAGCCAAGATAACTTCAGATGTTGAGGAATGTAATCTTCGTCATTTCAGGGCTAAGCAAGAAGTGAGTCTGATTTAAAAGCTTTTTAAATCCATGGTTGGTGAGAAAGAATTGATGTGCAGAATCTTGCCTGTGGGCTACTTAGTATTTATTCAGAAAATTTTAATATTCAGCACTAAAACACAAGTAGAGGAGAGCAATGGGAAGATGGCTCCAGATCAAAATATATCAAAACACCCCAAATCCACCGACAGAAACAGCTGGGGTTTTTGTTATTTTGTTTTATTTTGTTTTTAAATATAATGTATTTGTAAAAAAGGAAACACTTGTATTATTATATTCAAGGGAAAAAAACCTCCCTGCTATGGAGGAACAGAGCACATCAGAAGGACATGATAGAATAGTTTGGGTTGGAAGAGACCTCTAAAGGTCATCCAGTCCAACCTCTCCATCTTGTTGCATACTTGTCTAAAGACATCTCCACTTGCTGCATACTGGTCTAAAAATGATCTAGGCGAAAAGACTGCTACACTCATTGTTCACATAATTCCATGGGGACTGCGAGGTTGGCAGCGGGCTCTCAAGGTCACTTCCAAAGTACATATCAAGAACACGCCACTCATCATGACCCAAATGTGAAAACATAGAACAAATACACCAAACCCAACCAAGGCCATGCAGCTCATGCTAGAACAGCTTGGCCTGTGCATCTACTACTGAAAAGCCCTCCGAAAGAAGCTTTTAAAGAACCATCCAAAAATAAGAGTGAAAATTATTTTGAGAGGCCCATTTATTATAACAAACCACTTGGCAACACACTGACTACAGCACAAAGGACACTTGTACTGGAACACGCCTGTTTCAAGGCTATCCACGTTACAACAAAGACACAGCACCACAAGAAGTTAGCAAGAGAATGAAGATTTTGTCAATTCAAAACAGTTTTATGCTGTTAACATGCCCTGAGCTTCTACATGTCACAGTTAATAAAGAATTAGAAAGACTTAGCCGGGCTCTATACTACTTTGCCTACAGCTGATGATGTCTCTTGTCAGGCCCGATATGGAAGGCTTGAATAAGCAGAAGAATAAAGTAGTCTAGATATATCCATTTTATTCACACTGCTAATATGATCATTAGACTCAACCTAAAATAATAATAAATCGCTGACTTCACTTAAGTGAAGGAAATGCAAGCTGGCTTACCACTGAACTCCTTGGTTTTTATCCTTCTGCTCAACGAGCTGTGATGTTATTTATGACTGTATTAAAACCTACTGAGTTATAATAAAACAGTTTCAGTACCTCAGAGTGCTTGATCATCATGTTTGCTAATGTAAGATAATCCAAGTCACCTTCATGCAAACTCAACTGGCTATGATCTGAAGCATTCTGCTAAATACCAGAATTGGAATTTGGGGGGGGAGCTTTGGGAAGCCACAAAGGTGAGTACACTCCTGGTAGGAGGTGGCAAGCCACCACTCTGGAGGAGAATGAACCCAGGGCACCAAACTGATGCCCCAGAGGATAAAGACTGAAAGCTACTGTCAGGGTTACTTTTGAATGGTGGTGGCTCTTCCTAGGGAGTGCTAGTGCCTGACACTTCCATTAAGCAACATTACATCTTTTATTCCCTGACATCTCACTCACAAAGTAGCTGCTATAGCAGACATCGCAGTAGCCTCAAGAGATTGAAGGTAACAACACTAAGAAATTAAAGCTGTTTATTCCACTCCTCATTTTAAACACAGAAACCACAATGAAACTTAAGTGTTTTAGTTATTTCTTAGCTAAAGGAAAGTTGCCGTAATTCTTCTGTAACACAAAGACATATTGAAGGCAAACAGCCATTAGATTGCACGACCTCACCTCTACACCCCATGATCTTATTCTCACAACAGTCAGACAGCAGCTACCATCTGGCACCCTGAAAAAACAAGACTAGCATCAGCCCATTTATTAAACAAGGATGCTGACCTTTCAGCCCTTTTAGGATCTCGGGCACTACATACATAGGGACTTAGCATCACAATCTATTTTATACTTACAAAAACAACATCCAGCCACTCAGCCATTTTTGTAACCTTCCCCACACCTGCCCCTCCATGTCTTCCAGAGAAGAGCTGTTGAAAACCCTTGTCCTCATGCTATTTCACATATGGTATGTGAATCATTAGTTACACTGTGAAATGAGAAGCTCCAGTCCACATAAGTGACCCTTGACCAGGCCAGATGATGGGACACTTGCAAGACCATCACCTAAGCCAATGAAAAGCAATTTAGCTGTCAAGAGCCCTGTTTATGTTGCAGTTGTAACAAAACGCTGCAATCAGGATCATTACTTCAACAGATATTGCACAAGCATGTTCCTGATCACGAAAACTTAAAAGACTGAAAAACAGGTGATATAAAAAGAAGGTCTGAATTTCTGCCATGAAGCTCTTCCAGCATACACCCACAGCCCAGCACAGCAGCCTTTCAGCATGCAAGCATGTGTAAGACCTCCAGCATGCAAGGGACTACAAGCTCCTGGTTGTCCACTGCGTGGAGTTCTACCAAGGTCGGGGTTAGGGCTCTTTCTGCGGGACTCTAATCCCATTTTATTACGCGACACCAGACAAATTCCACCTTCCAAAAACAGCTTATAGAAAACTCTCTTCAGTGGTTCCATCTGAACTTCAAAACAAGCACAAGCCAGCAACTCACCAGGAGAGGCACATTCACAAAACACAAAGAGTGTGTGTTATCATTCCAGTTCTCCAAAGGTTAGTTGCAAATATGAATCATCAAGAAATTCGGAAGTAATAGTTTTGTCAGAAGATCAAAACGTCTTTTGAAAAAGAAATTCAGGGCCTCCAGGCTTGGTCTCAGAAGAATCCTATTTTAAACCGCACTTGACCCACACTAATGTAACCCTTTGAATGCTATGACAGGAACAGAATGATGTTCACAAGGGGAAATAGATGCCGTAGCTTCCACTAAAGCCATGCTGATGTGAAAAATCATGCATCTACTTTCAACACTAAAAAAACACCATCAACATGACGTGGTTTACAACATCCCTCTGATCACCAATTGATAATGCACACAAAGTTTTAGCTACCCAGGAAACGGTATGGGAACGTAAGACAATTCGAGACAACGAGATGCTAGAATTAGATGGATGTAATTAGACATTAGGTGTGGATTAACTAGATCCTAACTCGATCTTCCTCAACCTTTTCAAAATATCAAGTATAAACCCATTTTAGCATATCCCTACTTTATGGGATAGGATAAATATTTGTAGAGAACTTAATGCTTCAAAAATGCAAATAAGCTCACATTGAATGGAGGTTATTTTAAATGAAGTGTAACAGAGAAAAGTAAAAGGTTGGGGATTTCTAACACCTGCTAGGAGCCAGAGGAGATACCACTACATCTACAAAAGCACAGATATGGGTTTCGACCATGGCAGATAAAACTGTAACCAGTTCTGAGGACACCACATCTAGCTGGGCATCTTCAGGGAGCATGGTGCAAGACGTGGGACCCCACAAGGGAACGCTTCAGAACACTATGCATTTCAAACTGTCGATGTCAGACCAGTTCCAGTCTGCTCTCTCAGACTGAACTCCCAGTACTGGCTGCAGAACACAATGTCTCCTCATTTCATTTCCCCTGACGTGCATCTCGGTCTTTTTTTTAAATCTCAAACTGCCTCAGTAGCCTCATATAACTTTTAGTGTGGCCCCACAAACGCACATATTGGCACAGCCATGGGTGCAGTAACTACCAGAGGTGAAAAGGACATCATCAGCCTCTGCTGCCACAGTCTAGGTATCATGGAACCGTACCCAAAAAATAAAAATGGGCACAAATAAGGAACTGATCAAATAACAGCCAAAGCTGCTTCTGCTTTACCCCATCTAGTGGCCTACTGCTTATGTACAGCTGGTAGCAATAGCTGCTTAGGCCCGTCCTCTGGAAATGCAGCTTCTGGAGAAGAAAACGCACAGCTGGATGAACTGTGTTCCTCTAATAGTTATCTGTCATTATTCCCTGGGTCTGGCAGCAGTCGGCACATTCCTCTCTCCACATCCAAAGCGGAGTGTCTAGACACGGTGTGCTCGGATCCCGCAGAGCCTTCAAGGCCAGACTCAGCGCTGGCAGCCTACCGCCTTCACCCAAAGCAGATGATGGAATTAATACAATTTCTTGGGGAAGGTGCAAGTCCAGAGAGAAGAGCTGTCTAAGGATAGAGTCCTTTCTAAGTCCTGGGAACCGGCAGAAGCCCTGGCTGGAAGCTTTTTCCTCATTACATACATTAAACACCACAGGGAGAGGCAGGAGGCGATTCTGAACAGCGACCCGCGGGAAGCGGCACTTCACACAGAGCAGCCACTTTCTGAATAAGCAGCACTCTAGAGCAGAAGGCACCACTTTTCCTCCCTCAAAAAGCCAATGTACATTAGACGAGGATAAACTCTTTTGAAAAGCCACAGTAGCATGATTAAATACTATTTTTCCTTTTACACACAAGGCTGAACCCTTAAGGAATATATGAACTTTCATGTGAATGGAGCCCATTAACTGCCGTGCAATGAATGGTGCCTGTGGTCCAGAATTCATTTCCCTCTAGAAAGCAAAGAGGATAGAAAGCTTCTGATTGCTACACACAAGTGCTGACTCATTCAAGGCCATTTTACTCCTTCTCTGAACAAATTGTTTCTTTGAGACCCAGGCTATCATGTTATTTCAGAAGACTATAGTTTTGGTGGGAGTCAGGAAGCAGAATTTTAAAATAGCCAAGTAAATATCAGAGTAAAGTAGTATTAGACTGCTCAAAGGAAGACTTTTCAATTAGCAAATTATGGTAATAGACATGATTGCTGGATTTTTTTTTAAACGGAAGTCTCACTTCGCAGAATTTTCTGTTTAGTGAGACAAGAATTAACTTTAAAGCACTGTTTAACGAGGCAGGGAATTAACTTTAAAGCAGTTCCTGAAATGCTAACATTGCTTCAACAGAACAGCCCTGCTTCACATGAGGCTGTAGAAGCACTACAAGCAGCTCTGACCCCCACGCCCAGCCAAAACAAGCTGGTTTATCAATACAGCCGCCATCAGGTCAGCAATGCTGGTGAAGGGCAATAACTCTCTGGATATGGATACACTGGAGCAAGTTCTTTCCTGAGAATATCACACCCTCTAGACCAGGACTCCCAAAACCCAGAAAAAACAAGACCCATATACACCTAAAGAAAGAACACAAGCAGAGAGATGCCCCAGCCTTAGGTAGCTAATAGAAGTCTTCTTAAAGATAAGTTTAGTGTGCTGCCTACTGGTCCTTGATGGGACCTTCACAAAGGTTCCACACCACTACCAGCACTACATTTTAATATAACAGTTTAGGGGCACGAACTCTCATTGCAACCAGGAAGGAAAAAGAAACACCAATGTTAGGGCAGGAGGGAAAGTTACTCTGAAATTCACTCTTTGGATTTTCTGAAGCTTGCAGCAATGAACCCTTAGACCTTTTAAAGATGCTTAGGTGCCTGACTGCTGCCAGGACTGCAAGCTCAGCTCCAGCAACAGCTCCCAACACCGCTACACATTCAGCATCTGTAGTACTCATGGCCTGTGACGCTTTCTGGCAAGTGGATTTGCTGGTCTCTGTGTTCAAAAGATAGATGGATGGGTAGATATTATAGATAGATATACATTGCTCCAAGTTACAACAGTAGCTCTTTGAAACATTAGTTTCTTTTAAATACACAAGACACATTCCTGCTGATGTCAACGTATTCATTGAGAGATAGGAGACAAATTCCAGCCAAGTCAGTAACAAAAACACTGCTGTCAGAAGCCAAGGCTACAGTAGGTGGGCTGCCTGAAAACAGCTACTGGCTTCTGGGTTGTGTGAGCCACACAGATTTAGAAATACAGTAATTTTACTACATTTTTCCAGAAAGCCGTAACATATTTCTTCCAATGATTTTTCTTTCACTAGCTCACATGGTCTACAAAAATCAGGATTCGTAGCAAAAAGCAGGAAGGGAAATAGAATTTAATGCAGTTCAGTTGTCTTACAGTAACTTTAAGGTCCGGGAATAGTCAGTGGAAAATATGCTCCAGTTCTATCGCTTTAAGGATTTTTAGTGCTCTAGTCATACTTGCTGAACAAGTTTATTACTTCTACTGAATGCCAGTAGCAGGTTTATTTAAATGAGGCAGCCTGCTCACACACTTTCTAGCAATAATTGGGTTTTTTGCATGTAATAACTATTGTATACAGCATTTACTGGTTAATGGCTTAAAGGTACCTCTGGGACATTCGCTGGCCAAAATAAAATACAATAACACAAGTGAACAACACAATTAGAATAACATGTGAAAACAATTCTTAGTACCCAAGTATTAGCCTTCATTGCTGAAAGGAACAGTCTAGAAAGACAACTTGCCCAGCAGCTGAGAGCTCTTCCAGGAGACACACACACTCTGGGAAACCATAATGCCATCTGCTGAGAGATTCTGAAAGTGCAGGGCAGTGAGTGACACCTGAAGGAGTTCTCAGTGCTTCCGAGCATTTCATGTACCAATTTATTTCCTGTAATGTTGATGTTGCAATGCATGCTGCTCGGAAGGAAAAAGGATCAAAAGAAAAAAAAAAAATCTGCTTAAATTAAATAAGTTACCCAAGAATTTTCAAAGACCTCACTGGAACTTTAACTACTGATATTCCACAGGTTGAGGACACCAAGTCACAGATGTCCATAAAATGTTGTTCCAGGAGGTTAAAAAGATAAGAACATGATGTAGGAAGCCCAAATAATTAACGTGGCATGGATATTCTAACCTTGCAAGAACACTGGTATTAAAGTTGTGTGTGTTGGCTTTTTGTATAGGTTTGGGGTTTTTTTGTGTATGGTTTTGTTTGTTTTCAAAAGATACCCAATTTTTTTTGCACCACATCATTACAAGACGTAAAAAAACCCCGCACCTATTTCTAAGTCAATTTAAACTATAAAGTTCATTAACAAGTCTCAAAATAATACAAATGGGTGCAGCAAGAACCTGCAGGGTAGAGCAGTTACCCCAGTACCCCAGTACGCTCTCGGCAAGTGTCTGGAGGTAGCAAGGTATTTTTAGAGTTGGCAACAAAAGAATTGCTGAGAACTAAAAAGACTGGCGGAGTAATATTTCCACAAAGGCCATCACATATATTTTTTTCTTTTTTTAAATTTACCCATCTGCCAAGCATATAGAAGCAGACAAGTAACAGACACAAGCTCCCCCAGAATAACCACTATCCCAGGAGATGCAAAGCAGATGTGTGGAAGACAAGCAAGGAGGATGTAACTCCCTTATGTGAACTGAAACACTATATCCAATTCTGCCCCAGATGATACTGATGAGTTCGGAGAGGTTCAGATAAAGTCTTTTAAGGGATTCAAGATCTGGCAAGCTTACCATAGCAGAAGGCTAGCACAGCCTGCTTTTCCTCTAGCCCACAAGAGTTTCAGAAGTGTTGCAATCCGAGTCTGACATTAATTATTAACGGAAGATTTACAGTAATAGTAACTTAATTCTTTAAGTCAGACAGACAGAAATAACCAGATCTGCTGGGCAGCAACTGCTGATGTAACAAATTCAAACTGGTTGCTGCCATACAGAGCTATTCTCCCAGGAAAGTGCAAAGGCAGCAGTGTATTGATCCAGATCCTCTTGTTTAATTTCCGAGTAATGCTATTGCAATCTATAAATGAAACAGAACGTTGGGTGAATATTTTCCTAAGCAAATACAAAAAGCAGATGAGTTCTGTCTTCAATTCATGGACAATCTCAGCTACAAACACTGAAGAAACGCATTAACTACAATGCATCATTCTGCTCAAAGAACAAGGCGCGAAGCTGGTCCTCATTTCCAAGAGATGAAGGGTTAAAGCAGTTACTCATTTCCTCAACTTGGACGACTACTACTATTGTAAAGTCCATATTCAGCTGAATTCCATCAGGCCATGCTTTCTTAACAGAATCTGACACGTACCTCTCCAAGATGTTGGATGATTTTCCCCCCCCTCTTTTCTGCCTCTTAGTAGTAGACACTAGAAATAAATACACTCAACAAGCCAAATGGTAATCCAAACACAAAGTATTATTTAATTATTGAGTTGGGGAGACCGATGACAGGACTGAATGATTTCTTTTTATAAAAAAAAAAAAAAGAAAAAAAAAAAAAAGAAAAAACCCACACTTGCCAGGCCCTTTACAGACAGCACAATACTGTTTTTTGTTTCAAGTTCATAACTTGGCTCTTAAAGTAGTTGATAATGAACCAGCAGGCATTATTTTAAATCAACCAGTTTTATTAAATGAGCCAGAAAGAAAAGAGGCAGGGCTAATTACCAACATTCCTTGATGAATTACCTAGCGGTGTGTGGTAAATCTTTGGGCGTCTTTGTCTTTATCCCCAAATTTATCCCTTACTTATTTCTCAAGAGGTTAAAGGACATGGGGCTAATTAAGGAACCAATCCAGTGACAGACAGAATCATTCAAGGTAAGGTTGGTTTTTACTCTTTCAAGCTTTTGCATCTCTGCCTGGTACTTCTTAATCTAATTTTTTTTAAAATCAAAAAAAAAAGAAAAAAGAAAAAAAAAGAAATAATACTGCTGGGAAGGGGGGAGGAAAAGTGCTAATCTTGTCACGGTCAGGCAGGTTGAAATTGCCATGCAGTGCTGGGCAAAATGCTACATATTTGTAATTTAGCCAATAAGAAATTCCTTAAGCCTCTCTTGAATGGCAGGAATGTCTCCAGCTTGTCACTTTGAATTCATTCACTACACAGGTTCAGCGTCTCGGAGAATAATGCTGCCAAACTAGCTGAAGAACTGAAATATTTGCAAGTACACATAATACCAAAAGATTACTTTAAGCACATCTCAATTTTCACATTTAAAATTCAATGTCTATCAAATGTGTCAGCAGAGGCCTCCCCAGACCTGCACCCAACTCCCCCGCTCTCCAGCGCCGCGTGTGGCTCCGGGCACTAATTTCTGCTAAATTAAGCTGTGGCAGCAACAAGCACAACTGCAACAATCAGCACTGACTCTCTTCTTACGTCCTCGGCTCAACCAGGAAAAGTGGAATAAGGTGTTTTTCAAATTAACATTGACCAAAAAAAGGACTTAATAGAAGCTGTTAAAATCCGCTCGCTGGTGGGCTGCAGAGCCTCATCAATGCTTTTAATTCCCACAACTATGGGCACCTACAAATCTTTGGGAAGATTAACTCATCTTCTGCAGCTCCAAAAGAGCCACTGACAACGCTGTGAACTACCATTTTCCCAAGGTCTGGTAACTCAGCCATCAGATAATACGGCTAGACCACGGAGATAAAAAAAATGTCTTTGAAGCTGTAACAGAACAAACTTGGCAAGCTCTCCTTAACTTTCCGAGCGTTACCATGCCAGCAGGAAGACAGCAAATTCCCAAGACCATCAGCTAGGGCAGATACTACCAAGAACCTTCTAGAAAGCGACCAGAGCTTGGACCTCCATGTGCCTATATAGTTTTGTTGGTGTTGATCCTTATTTCCTCCATGTCAAAAAGGTTATTTCAAACTACCAGGTAACTACTGTGAGCTTGCAGAATGACAGCTCTATGATAAGAAAGAGTTTCTCAGCTACCTTCCCCCTCTGCTCAGTTACCTGTGCACTCTGCTCAACGGTATCATTTGCCCAGGAAACACCACAGCCCCCTCCAGCAGCACAATTCAGTAGCAGCACAGTTAGTCCCTCCACTATGGGAGCTCTATTTTAGGTCACAGTGACCACAGCTGAAAGGCCGAGATGGAAAGAGCAGGCGACATCATCAGCAACAGCATTTCTCTCCAGAGCCAGGCAACGCATGGATTTACATCCATAGGCAAAGGACATTTGGGACAAAGGGTGAAAGCTGTGTTTTGCACTAGCAGTCAAGCAGCCCGACGCCTGTACACCAAAGCTTGTTGCCCTTTTGAATTCCATGCATTTTTAATGTCTAATAACCTAGGTGTTTAGCAAGAGTTTACATTTTATCACTATTACTAACCACAGACGTCCAGCACCAGCACTTGTTTTGGAACAGCTTTCAACCCACTAAGCAAGCAAAAGATTTAAGATCTGAGAGAGACTTTTACTTACATGAAGGCTTAAGAGACAGGACGGGCTTTAGTGGTTCTGCAGTTAAACACAAGCTTTTCTTTATGAAGAATTTGCTGTAGACTTAAGTTATGTACACCAGAGACGCTGCGTGTAAATAACCTTAGTTTAAATGTTCTGTCTGCAGTTCAGCAAGACTCTGTTTGGCAAATCACTTGTCTGCATTCTCAATTGCAAACACACGCCATGCTTACATAACATACCAGCACCCACTACTATCTACCATTGTCAGGTTAGATTAAATTAACTTTTAATCCGATAAGTGTGTCCACAAACACACATTTGCTGGAGCAGATGCTACCACACGTTTATCTTGACATCCCATTGTTCCTGTTCTTTAGAAGCTTGAGTTAAAGTCCCCCATACAATGAAGTTTTATGGTAACTATTACACCAAGAATACTATAGCTAACTGCACAGCCTTCCCTGCTAGGCAGGGCTGCATTACCACCACAGGGCACCCACTGGAATAAGTACACTGGAAAAGGACTAGAGGAGGGTTTTTTTTTTTATCAACGTCCATAGTCATTACCATCACACCCAAGGCATGCTTGGCATTTCAAACCCAAAGAAATACAGGGTATCTGATGCAAAGAGCTTATTGTTGGTGGCGCGTTTAAAACCTGAATGAACAATGACATGAGGATGGAAGCAAGAGGCCAGCCTGGTCACCTGCACCCTTCCGAGCAGCTCGGCTGCAGCGCCGCACTCCGGTCGACTCAGAAAAGGTTCCTCGGGAAAAAGGGAAGAGGAGCACAAACTACAGCAATGGGATGGCATTAAGGAAGAGACACACGGACCCGCTCTGGTATCAGAGGTGATCAGCCCACGATAGTGCCATGATAATAAAGCAAGAGTGGAAATCCAGTAAACAGTATCTGCTTCCAGGCTTTGAAAAGAAGAGGTTTCAGTTTGTTCAGGGCCCCAGGTGAAAGACAAAAAGGCCACAATGACAATACATAGCAGTAGAGACCTGTAAATCTAGCACCAAAAGAACAGTTAACATCTACCACAGACACTGACGTAGGCAACGTGGCAAGAGGAATCCTACATGGGGTCTATGTCCAGTATGTTATAAACATTGCTAGTAGTGTATTTGCATACAAAGTTACTAAAACTACTAAGGATGTTTTTGTAGCCTCTATTTCCATACATATGTTTTTATATCCACGTCACGTTTTGGGGTGAGCTGCCCCATTAGCAAGAGCAGGTGCCATGTGGGAAGGAGATCACAGAGAGGGGAGATCTCAAGCTGCAGATCATCAAAGCAGGACCTACCTTGTTCAGATCCCCTGGAGCAGGGGAACTGTTTGCTCACTCTCCAGAAACATGGATAAAAGGGATGTTAGCATCCTGAAAGGACTTGTTGTATCATCTGCTGGTCAGAAGCCTATTGATATCACATCACCCACAAGGTGTTTGTGCAGCATCCAAAGGACATTTGCACCACTGCAGGAACACGTCAGCCCACGTAACAGAGATCCGCTGCAGGTTCCTGCCCCAGCCCTGGAGGCTGTGCTTTGCAGCAGCCTCTGGCATGGCTTTCTCAGGCAAGAACGTCCTCTCTTGGCACATGTGCCAAATCGAAATGACATTCTTAAATCCCCAGTGTCAGGCAAAGAGGGAGGAAGAGAGAGACATCAGAAGCTCAGCAGATTTCTTACTGTGCTATTCACTTGGTGCAACAACATTCAGAAGGAAGGGAAGTAAACCAACAGCATCCTCAGGTGTTAGCAGGCAGCAGCAGGGATAGACTGGGACAGGACCTCACCATTTCACCACAGCACATCCAACTTAGGCTTCCATCAACCCTTGCACCATGACCTGGTGCATCACATTAAAAAACACAACAGCACAAGTGTCACTTCCAGCCACCAACTGAGGAACAACAACGAACAACAACGAACAACAACAAACAACATAGAGGGGCCCTGAGCCTCTTTTCTTGACTCCTGCAGATGCTCCAGAGCTGCTCCTCCCATGAAGGATATAAACCTGCTCACTCCACCTGCAGTTTCCATGATGTTGCATTGTGTTTTGAGCAGGCAGGTCCAAAGTACTTAGGAGACTGTGTTATGCTTGTTCTGAACAGTAAATTTTATCCAGAAATCAGGAAAAACCATACAAACCACACAGCATCGCTACAATTTAATTTTTGTAACATCTCACAATGAGCAGACAGCCGAGTCCCCACTTGTCTGAATTTTTGCAGTAAGTTACTTTCTGGACCAGTGCAAATTCTGTACATAAGACCACTTTGGGACAAATGCATTTATCAAAGAAAAACAAAACAAAACATAGAAGGGAGCGTTATCCAAAGGCAAGCCTAAACCAACATCCAAGGTCTGACTACTTCTATCAGCAGAACTTCTCAAAGACCAACACAAAAAACAAGTAGAGGATCTTGCAAGCTTTGCTTGGGAGAATAAGGCATGATGGCTGATGCTTTCATCCCTTAGACTGATTAATTATTTTTTTATTATTATTCCCTTGGATCTTTTAGATGAGGGAAAACTCCTTTCCTTCTGTATCTCTTAAAAGCATGTAAAAAGTGGTGAGCCTCATCCCCATACTGCTACAGTGCAGCTTTGGTGAAGATGCCAAAAGGACATTACATAATACTCTGATCATACAAGTCATCAGCTCTGCCTGATTAAAAAAAAAAAAAATATATATATATATATAATTCCTAAAATCAGCTTCCTGAACTGACTCAGAAGACTGAAAACTATCCTATACATGAGGCTGGGGCATCCCTGCCTCTCAGAAAGGCAGGAACTTGCCCTACTGCTGGCAGCAGCTTGGCAGGCAGGAGATCACTCAAGTCCTGCAAGTTGCCTGGTAGGAAAGGAAGCTGGAGGTGGGCCACAAAAGACACAAAAAGCAAAACCCAGCATCTCTGTCACATAAACAGGAGATGCTCCCTAACTAACTGTCGACAGAGCTGCTAGGACTACAGGAGAAAAGCTAATTCTGTGGTATCAAGCAGGAAGCCAGAAACAAGTCCAAGACAGCTATGGGGAAGCTGATGAACAGACCAGCTTCACTACAAGCCAAGAGCCCATTCTCTCTGTTTCTGATGGCCAGGGATTTCACCACCTTGAACAAATTGAGCTCCACAAGGTAGGAGATTAAAAGCAGCATCGTTTCACAAGTGGATGACTGAGGAGCAAAAGGAGTAACCTATCATCTGGTCTCAGTGACTATGGGAGGGACCTGACGCATGACCTCAAGTCCTGGGCTAACCCTGCTTACAAAAATGCAGCAACCAGTGCCCAGAGATCAGCTCTGGAATTACTGAAGCTGAGATAGAGCAGAAGCATCACTGCACAACCGATATGGATTCCTACCGAACAAGAGAATATCTGCACTCACCAACACAAAGAACAGCTTCTTAATACCAATTATGTATGCACGGTTGTAAAACACCTGTATGGAAGAAGCTACTCCATAAAACAACCCACTGAGTGCATCTTAAAATGAACTCATATCAAAGAAGTCAACTCTTGTAAATAAAAATATAAAATTACTTTGTACCTCAGGATGTGATGCTGATTCAACACAGATAGGGCTTGGAACTACTCCAACGATCAAAGTTTTAAGTTATATACTCCTATTTCAAAGGCAGAGCAAGAAGCTGAATTGCAGCAGAAGCAAAGAAGCTCTTCTGACATTTCTCTGTAGCACTGCTCCTCAACTACCAACAGGAGATTGACGAGAAGGTGTTTAAGGATAAACCAGCCCATGTGCCTGTGAAGCCAATGTCAGCTTTGCAGGAGGAAAACCGAAAGCCCAAACAAATCTTCCTTTTGCTGTTACTTTTGAAGAGATAACAGTTTCAAATGCTTCAGACCCACTCCTAGTCCACCTCTCTATTAGGCTGCACAAAGCAACACAAAACTGGAATTGCAACAGGTCATTTCCTACCTGGCCAAGCTACATTACGTGGCAGAGAAGTGATGCAATCAGTCATTACTCAAGAAAATGAAATCCTATTTATTCATACGGCCTTGAGCTACCACACTATGGAATTTAGGGAATCCTATGCAATGTGACGTAAGATTTGTACGTATTTCTCTTTCTTTCCGTATCGTTTCTAAATGAACACCTTGAAAACAAATATAAAATCCAAGCTCATTAACACCTTTGGCTTCTTTTTCAACTAGTCACTCCAAACTACCATCCTCAGACATGCGAGTATTACTCTCCTTCTCACACTGTGAGACACGATAGAAAGAGCAAGTCCCACAACATGACTAAAAATGCCAAATGTTGACAAATTCAACAGGCTTGAAGTTGGGTTTTGTGATGCTAAATTCCAAAACAAACAAACAAAATCAACAACAAACCCAATTACAACATTTGGTCTTGTTTGGGAAGTAATATTAATAAAAAAAATCACCTTTAAAGAAAGTTGCCTTGCAGATTAACATATTTGAAAGCGTAAAAATCCCCTTTTTGTTGATCTCATTCTTTAAGGTCACTAATCCAGCCCATCTAGATAATAAAGTTACCAACTTAGTTCCCTATTTATCTAATTAAAACTTCTGTACAGCTCATACGGAAAATTTGTCTACAGCTAAAAAACAACTGAAGTGTAAAAAGCAGCTGCAGGGAAATGATGTCACTCACACAAAGCGCTACTGCAGGCAGAGCTGGCTGTCAGAGGATCAATTGGCACCAGGAAGGTCCTGGTTTATTGTTAATCTCCTCTTTTGAGCTAAATAGTCTATTAAAAAAAAAAAAATTAAAAAATTATATGGACCTTTCAGCCAAATCCTACTCTCACTGCAGAATCCGTGTGGTAAATTTTCAGCAAGATCATGACTTTGAGCCAGGTATTTTGTACTTCGCTTTTTTCTGCATTATTAATTTTTTTTCATACAGAATTTGTTCACTTTTATCAGTAAGGATAAAAGGATGAATCTGCAGCTGCTTTCCCTCACTGAAAGCACAAGCTGCAAAAACTGCACAGAGCAGACTATCTTCTCTCTTGGTCTTTGCCCATGAGGACTTGGTGTTGCTAATTTTGACTGTTAGTTTATGTAAATGAGAAGACAAGCATCATTTACTTCCAGCAGGTAGCTCGCATTTCCACAACCATTATCTTCAGTGCACGATTCTCTGTCACCAAAAGGTAACTGTTGCCCGTTATTATTTTTAATTTACAAGACAGTTAAGGCTACAGTCTCCTAATGTGCTGCTCTACAAGGTCATGCATGCTGCCATTTGGGCCCAACCCAAGTGCAGGGGAGGTGACCCCACTCCTGCCAGAAGACCCTCCTCTATCAGGAGGAAACAAGGGACAGATAATTCCTCTGCAAGCCCCAAGGATGAGGATTCAGGTTCAAATCCTTCACATGAAGCTCCCTAGCAGGTTACAGATTTGCATACAAATCATACAAGCAGCCAGTTCCCAGTAACCCCAGTAAAACCAAGAATCACCTTTTGGCTGCAGCGCCTTCTGTAGTTTGTCCCTCAGAAATAAAGGGCTGCCCCCCTCCCTCCTCTCTCATGTAAAGAAGCAATTGTAAACTGAGCAATACAGACAACTTCAGTCTTCTTCAAGACATTATACTCCTTCCTTGACAGTAAAATATCATCAGAAAATAAATACTTTCCTACAAGTTTTCAGAGAGGTTTAAAACAACAACAACAAACCCTCTAAAATTCAGGTCATAACCTATTAGGATGAAAAGATGTAATATACACTTAGTTAAGTAAGTGTATTAGAAACAAAAATACTATTTCATAGCACCTACACATCTGCTGGATCTGAATTATAACTGTGGTGTCATAACCTGGAACCAAGTTTAACAAACCGCTAAACCCAAACATTTTGTGTTACACAAATGTTAGGCAAAATAACTCTTGCCCAGGCAATTTCAGACCCCTTACTATAATGCACATGCACACATGCTCAAAGTGCATCATATTTATTAATGGAAATGTTTTTATATATAGAATACAAAATTCAGCTATCACCTTTTTGATCCTGGAGTGTAGACCATACTTGAGCGTGACTCTAGTGCCCAAATAAGTAGTTGTTTTTGGCACAGTTAACACAAAATAACAACACAGATTCAATAAATAAAAGCACCCTGCATTTCCTCCATAGATTGTCACACAGACCATCTCAAAACCCTAAGCCTGCAAATCTATTTTAAATCTAAATCTTTGATTACGTATCCTTGATACATAACGGCCATGAGCAAACTAGGAGCGGATTGTAACCGAGTTCAGTTAATGTATCTGGGTAGAACATGCCTACAGACTGAAACGTGTTACTAAACTGTAGTAAAAAGCTTTAGCAATAAGGCAGAGAAAATAGATAAAACATCAGAAATAATAAAGAAAAAAAATATTTTCATGAAATATGTTGGTAACTTTCTCCAAAGAGTTTTTTCATTCTTTTCCTTACACTTTTCACATTGTTTTACTCTACTTGGACTTACCCAAGTGCATGAAATTACCTCTTTTCTTATAGCTGTTCACGTTTTTCCCTGAGTAATTAGCAAGCTACATCCCCTTTGACAGAGGGACACTAACAAGCTCCTACAGTTTCCAGTAGGACAAGGAAAGCTACTAATAGCAAACAAATCATTTAAGCAAAAAAGGATTACGAAGACTTGTTGCAAGAGGCTGGAAACTCACCCGTATTTCAGATTAAGGCTTTCTGTGGAGCTCTTTTGTAATGAGTTTTGACTCCATTTTACAAAAATATTTCATTGTTTTCTTTCAGAAACCAAAATGTTGATTTGAATATCTATTAATAATACCTTCTCTTTGAAAATGATTAACTATTAGAAAGACGGAGAAGTGTTTTCCAAAGGGAAAATGATGGAAACATTACTTTTGTAACAAAACCTCCCTCGTGAGATCTCAAAGTTAAAACAAAGTCACGCAAACTTTACAAAAATTGGGTCTCCATTCTTCGCTACCAGGGTACCAAAATAAACTGCAAATCAAGCCAGAGCGCAGCTTATTTGCAAATTTTCACTACTAAAAATCCCCATAACCACGTTCCTATGAAATAAAATACGTTTAGACGAGCGAGAGCTGCTAAACAGAAAGGCAGAGACACCGGCGTACCTTGAGGACCTCCATGGGTACCTGGGTGGCAGGGGGCAGGCTGGTGGGGACGCTGACGTTGATGGCAGGTGTCTGGCTGACGGGTACGCGTTGCTGCATGAACTGGGCTGCTTGCTGCTTCTGCTGCTGCTCCCGACGCTCCTGCTCCTGCATCTGCTCACGCATGAGCTGCTGGCGTAGCAGGATTCGTGAGGTCATGCTGGAGGAGCTTAAGGGAGGCTTGGAAGCGCCAGGATGCTCGGAATTGCTGTGGGAAGACCAGAGAGAGACAGCTCAGCTCCTGCGAGTGGGATCGTAGCTCCAGCGGTCGCAGCTCGCAGAACTACACCGGAGCGTGGGGCGGGATGGGTGAGGACGCCGCACTGCGCCAGGGGGAATTCGGAGCCGACCTACTTCAGGTACTTAGCAGCCACATTAGGCTGCCTTGACTGCAGCTACCCATTTCCAAACACCAGTAGCCAGCTGTAAAGAGCTATTTGCTGTTGTAATTTTTACAGCAACCAACCATGAGAAAAAGGAATGCTTTTATAGATAGCAGAAGGCACTCAAACGCCTTTTTTTCCAAAAAAACAGTAATAAAGGGCTGTATCAAGCCTAGTGAGAGGTACAGATAATACTCCAGGTCTAATGATCTAGCTCAAAAATAAATAGGCAAAATAAATCTACCTCTTCCATGAAAGCACAACAAAACTAAGTTCAGCTATTTTCTGCAAGACACTTCCTCAGGGTTCGATTTGCTGGTGGCAACATTGTTCAAAGCTGGAAATCAGGCCGCCAGAAAACCCCAACCCAACTGCCTCTTCAGGCCTACCAGCATCTTCCGAGCGCAGCGACAGGCAATTAGAGGCAGAATAAACAAAAGTAACAGCTTTATTTCAGTCACACTTTCTAAAGGGTATCAGGCGCCCACGGCAAAGCTTCACCACCTCAGAGCTATTTCTAAGCCACTGGCAAACAGAGCTTCCTACCAGACAGTATGGGACAAATCAAGGGACTTTGCCATGGATTGCAGAGACACCTTCTGAAGCAATTCATTATTTTGTTAGCCCTCAGAACCAAAATCCATTTAGAAGGCATAAAGCAGAACGATTAGGGTATGTAAGTACCAAGCTGCACATCCTTTGAGGGAAGGCTGTTGGAAGGGAATAGACTCAATGATCTTCAGAGGTCCCTTCCAACCCCTAACGTTCCGTGACTCCACGTAAGAAAGAGCTACAGGGTGTGTAATTCAGGACATTTCAGTTCCGATTCTGACCGCTGCAGCTGACTGCCAGTCAGTCCACAGAACCAAAAGGCTCATTAGGGTATAATGATGCAGGGCCATGAAAACCCCACCTCTGGCTCCAGTGCTGAGGTGCTACCTGCAGGATGCTGTCAGGACAGCTTGCAAAAGAGTCCAGGAGACAGCATCCCTTGCAGGTCTCACCTGGAGGCTGCAGGCACCGCGAGCTACTTGTGCTTGGGCAACTGAAGCCAACGCTGCTGGAAGTTTTCCGGCTTTGTTTAAGACTGGTGTTGAAAACAGTTCAGAGCAGAAAATGAAAAAAGAGAACCCACACTTACTCCCCCAAGAGATCAAACTCTTCTCTGCCAGAGCACACATTTGGGGGCAGGGAGGGAGGGACCATCTTGCTATTTAAGACCTGTCAGGTTGAAACATTCACAGAGACACTGATCCTTTTGATAAAACAAGAGAAAACCTTTGTGGTGAAACTAATGCAGCTGTGGAATAATCGCACTAATTAGCTGCTCAAGACAAGTCATTGACTGTGATACTTGGAAAAAAATTACCACCCTTGCAATTAAGGGTGAAGCATTCTCCCATCTAAACCCAGCGGCGTGTGTCCTGCCTGCACATCTGAACCACTTGCACAGTTCCAAACCAAGGTTGTGCTTTATTTCCATGATCAGGGTAGTTATAGATCACTGGATTTCCATTTTTGGAAAATTTTTGAGCATGCACCCTCGATATATGAATAGTTATTTATTAATTATATGCTTATATTAATGAAGTGCTAATATTTTCTTCCCAACCACCAACAATACTGCTGATACCACTGGAACAGATGAGCAAAAAAAGGCCCTGAAATGCTGGTTTTAAGGATAATTCATTCTCCTCATGTTGAAGAAAAGCTTATTTTATACCCTGTAAGCAAGATTCTCACTCATGTGCTATTGGCATTTTTCATAGATACCTAATGCTGCAAAATTGGTAACCCAGCAGTTCCTCCCACCTTCTTTCACTTTGAACTGCTTCTCTGCCTACGAAAGCCAAGTGTGCTGAAAACCATCTCACAGGAACCTTCCCATGTACTCAAATTATGGGGAATAGGAGGGAGAAGGAAGGAGAAATTATTTCCTTGGCATTTCAAACAGCCCCTGCCAGGAACCTCAGCTCACTCACGCGATTCCTGTGCCCACTCACAGCAACAACTCAGCAACTGCCCTTAGAGCTTCCTGCAGGTGATTCAGGGCCTCTACCATTGATTGAAAATTACCAACGACAGCTTCAAGTATTGTTTCTTGACAATACTTCCCCAAAGGGCAGAGGTTCTTCCAAGTTTTATTTCTTGAACAATTCTGCTCAACATTTTAATTATTCGCTGGAAAAAAAAAATGTAGATGTCATTGGGTAGGTAGTGCAAGGTCAAATGATGTACTTTTTAAACAAGCATCGAGAGAAGAGCAGACCCCAGTGAGGGGAATAACGGTCTGATCTTACTTATATCTAGAACACCAGATTTTGGTGGCCAGAGGAGGGAGGAAGAAAAAGCTCCAGAGGAGATTACCAATTGCCCTGTTCATCCTGACTTCAAAGGAGAAGCCAGAAACCAGCATTGCTACAACAGAGCCACAAGCTCAGTGGACACATGGTTCTCCTCTCCATGCACATTATAGTTTTACCCAGTTCAGGAGGCACACAAGCCCTGAACGCAGGCAGCACTGGCAGCAACGGGCTGCCAGACCACGGCTACTGCCGGCAACGCGTTTGAGTTCAAGTACCACTTTTATCTGGGATAAAAGCTGCTGCACCACACCTGCCTGATCAGATGCTCTTGTCACAAGCACTGTGAAAGAAAATGGACAACCACAAGACAGCTCCTGCCACTCAGATTTGCTGTTATTTATCCCCCGGGGGATGTAAAGCTCGTCCCGCGGTCTCACCACACCAGATGCTGAAGCAGCATTCCTTCCACTCGTCACGAGTGGCACTGATCAAACGCGGAAAACTGTTTGAAACTTTGGTATCTCATCTTCTGAGCCTGTCCCACGCACAATACGGACCGTCCTCCCACCCAGCTTCCCTTCCTCATCGCATCTGCTCCTCCTCTCAACCACAGGACGCATTGCACAAAGTTCTAAAGATGGTTTACATTTCATCACCACATATCCTCCAGAGAGCAAACAGGAGAAGGCTTGTCAGAAACTCAGTTTTCCAATACAGAGCAATTAAAAACTTGTTATGCTAAGGGCTTCATCAAGAGAGTTTTGAAAATTCATATTTTTAAAGCTTCTTGACCTTTACACGATGCTGCACAGACAGATCTTCTCCCACAGCTGAGCACAGTGCCACGTACCGCAGTATGACCCAGAACCTGGACATGTAGATTCAAAACTCTCATACGTGAACTGATTCACCCCTGGATTATGTAGCATCGGTAATGGAGCCCACACACACAACTGATACACGATGTGATCTCGATACTTCCTGCAAACACACTTTATAGATACCATTTAATTGCAATAAACACAACCGACTCATCCTTCTAATTGACAGATGATTAAACCAGTTATCCATTAGCAGTCTAATAAGCACAGTGTAATACAGACTGGGAGTTATTAGTTATGAGTGTCATGTGCCAATCCAATTAATCATGAAGCGATAATGTTTTATTAAATAAGTTTCAATTACATATCCTTTGCACAGATGCCTGAGAAATGTTAGTTACTGCGTACAGAAGTCATAATGCAGACGGCTGTTGCATAATAAAAGGCAACTGATGAGATTAAAATCAAGTTTGATTTGGTTGCCATCAACTCAAGAGATTAGAGAGACCAACACCTTTGAGAGCCTAATCTACCTTTCCAGATGTGTACTGATTACTTTATCTCTGTCTCCTTGGGCAAAAAGACAAACTAGTCTTTTGTTAGTTAGTTTTGTTTTCAGATTCTTAAAACTCAATCAGACAAATCCTCTGTCTCACATGTATTATTTCTAGTTGTCTGGTTTACAAACAGTATTTTGCATTAGCTGTGGATTTGTTAAGAAACTTCTCTGGAGATTTTGAACTGGAAAAAAATTATTTAACTCTGCTTTGGTTTTTAATTACTGGTTTAGAAATCTTTTTTTTTGTTTTTAAAAGAAAAAAAGAAAAGCCTCCAACGTAAGGTTTCTTAGACAAATTACAATGATTAAAAACACAGACCAACTCCTCAAAACCCAAGCTTCCTCAAACAGAGATGAAGGAGAACCTAATAGAATATTTTTATTAAAAAAAAAAAAAAGCTTTCAAAATCCCTTGCTCTGGGCAGGATTGACTACCCTGCTCCAAGCAGAGGAATGGCACACAAGAGGGAGGGCTGTTGCCCTCCTCCGTTCATGCCAACTGTTTGTTAATGGGTTAGTCCACAGAGAAATCAGCCAAGAAAAGCAGATTTAGCACCTCAAGAAATCCACTGAGCTGCACCAGATCTCGGAGGTCAGAGGTAAGAAATAACAAGGGATTTAAATGCTTGTGGTTCACATCTTACCCTTAGCCCATTCATAATTATTTATAGAAAAAGAAGCATCCACATTTAAGTATCTGATATTAGCATAAAACTGTCTTGATCTTTAAAGCAAGCATTCCGAGAGGTTGCCAATGTTACAACTCAAATACTTGACCTCCAGAAGGCATTATCAGAAGAGACCACCACCCAGCTCCCCTTCCAACACCCTTCCTGTTCAATGACCACTACAGTCTCCCCAAAACTGAAGTTTATTTGTCCAAATTCTGTTTTCAGTCTCTCTATCAAGAAGTAAAAGCTCAAGAAACTTTTTGTTGCCAGTTCTATGTATATGGCTAGAAGAGAGAACACTTCTAGCAGCATGTAACCTGCCAGCCAGCATCATTGTTTGACACAGAGGTCACAGTAAACAGAAGGATACTAAAAGAAAAAAGGCAAAAGGAAGCCAGATTACCCCCCAGTATATCAAATCCAAAACCAAAAAAGCCCCCTAGACAATCTCTTCTCCCCTGTCTTCGGCTAAAGAAAGGGATTCTAAACACAAGAAAAGTACTAGGGCATCTTCCCTGAAGTACTTTGTACTTCATCCCTAAAATTTAATAATTGATCGTGGGTCCCAGCGATGCCTCAGTCACCCACTGGCTGGTTCTGCTTTAAGTATCCATGTTAAAAAAAAACAAACCAACAGTTGGCATCCTCCTATGTCCTTCCCTGCCAAGGACATGGCAAGTGCATAAAAAATATGAAGACCTTTACCAGCCTTTATAACAAAGCAATGACTATGTTTCAGACCTCCCTATGGAAGGTTCCACATGTGAAGGTTACATGTTAGAGACACGCTGCCCGCTGGTACCTCTGCTCTATCCTCGAGGTGAAGATTGTTCTGTCCCTTCAGTGCTTTCTTATGCTGTTCTGCACCAGCTCAGAGCGCTACACCACAGGCTGCACCCACAGAACAACCCTTAACACAACAGGCATCCATCCATCTACCTGAATGCATTGTGTGCACCTGGCTGGCAGAGAGAAGGAAGGAGAAATAAAACATAAAACCTCAGAACATCCACCATGCACAGCTACTACTCAGGAGCTAAGGGTTGAATTACAGTTCAAACTGATTCAGCAGATACACTTGTATTAAAAACACCAAACAAACAAAACCAAAAAATTTTAAAAAGAAGAAAAAAGCCCACCCCAAACACCAACACTACAAAAAGCAGCCACACAAACAAAACTCTTCCTTTAATCCTCAGCAGAGAATTTCTCCAAGTAGCTGTACACCATTTAGTAGTTTTCCATTTTTTCTTCCTGTCTTTAAAGCACACCTTCACAAGCTGCTGAACATAATGCTTTCTGAACTTAATGAAAACCTCTCTCATGACCCAGGAGCACTCAGTAAATAATTATTAAGCTCTGGAGGTGGCTTTTGCATGAATGTTGACTTAATAAAATGCCATCAGTTGATCTGCTTGAATGCCCATTCACTTGGGGACACAGCTTGCAGTATAGCTTGGCAAGCTTGATCAGCACCAGATTAAGGAACAAGGTAAAACTAAAAAGGTTCAATCTAGAAGCTGCAAAGGTCACATTTTACAATGCTTTACTGCCGTTCCTGTTAAAAGGGGGGTGAATAATTGCAAACAGAGTATTCTCAAAGACTTCTAAATAATAATCACTATAAAGTCTTTTTATGCCTAAACTGAACTTCCGTTAGTTGAAATGTTTGACATGAACTTTCAGAAAGAGCTATAGATATGTATATATAGTTTTTGTTTGGTTTCTTTTTTAATGGGGAGTATTTTACGAGTCTTCCCCTTCTGAAAGCTGCCATCGTTGCCTCAGCCAGTCAGCCACAGCTCCTGTGGCTCTGCAGAAGACAGTGGCCAGCTCCCAAGCACAGTATTTTTAACTCCCAAAACACAACCTCTATCACAACAAATCAATCACACGATCTGCTCACAGTGCTGTTGCTTCAGGCAAGTGCCACTTACAAACAGAAGCTGTCAAAGGCGCACGGGATGAACATCTGAACTCTAACAGCCTCCATCTTCCCCCCCCACCACCACCCCCCCACACACACACACTTCGTGTTCAGGGCTTTTCCTGAACTCCTTGGAGCAAAAGTCAAGTGGTGTCCCAGCCGGACACGTCTCTAGGGGTGGCTCCAGATAAGGACCTGGCAACTCCAATCCCCACAGAGCGGCAACACAGGCAGCGGTGCCCAGTGCCTGCTGGCACTGCAGACTGTGCAACCCAACACCTACCGAGAAGGAGAGATGGGACAGAGGCAGCCACACACAAGGTCTTCAGGTAGCCCCCAATTTTGGAGTCAGGATCCCACTACACCTTGCTTCACCACAGACTGCATTGCCCAAACTCTTGATGGAGAGAGCCCGGAGCAAGGTGTGGGTCTGCAGCAAGGACAGATAAATGCCTGGCACTACCGTGGGGACTGAGCATGATCCTCAGACCTGCACCCAGGCAGCTGTACCACCCTCAGCGTCCTGCAGATGGACAACCTGCTGCACGCCTGGGACAAAACGGAAGATGCAGGTTGGCGCTGGAAGCACTTTTCCCATTCATTAATTAAAAGGGGTGTGGATCAGCCCATTAATGCCATCAGAGGCGTGGATAAGGGCTGTCTGTAACGGCACAGTTTTCTCACGATCTTTATCACCAAAAAGGTGAAGGGAAAGGCTGGGTGCAAGACAAATTTGTTTTCTGGGACAGAACTCGCCTCTTGTTCAAGGTTTACCTAGGTGAACCTCCATCTAAGAGCCAGTGGAGGGGCATCTCACAAGAGTGAGATGTGCATCTGTAATGTGTACAGAGACACAACGTGACCGTGAAGAGAGTGTTTCCCTAGTTTCACCTCTGCTCAGACAGGCTCAATTCCTCAGGCAGAAATGGAGCAGGCAGCTCAAGACACCTACAGACACAAATACCTCAAACTGCCAAAAACGGTGCATGGAGGGTTAAAGGGATTTAAAGTTTAGCTGAGCACGTTACCCAACTTTGGTTTGGTGCTCTTCCTCAAACTTTCAAAGCCATCACAAACTTCGAGAAGATATTATGAAGACAGACAAAAAAAAAAAAAAAGGCATGAGGCAGATTTGTCTTTCATTTAAAAGCCTGACCTTGTCACAGGCTTTTGAAGCATTTTCCAGACACCACATCTATGGGCACTTCCCTCTCTAAAGAGCTCTACACACATTTGCAAAACAAAAAGGCAGATAGCTAAAACAACCAAGAGGTGATAAAAGAAAAAGCGGGGAGATAACACTCCACTAACAACCTCTGCAGCTCTTGATTTTGTAATACAGAATTTACCTTCTTTTATCTGGGTAAACAGAGAAGATAACACGGTCGCCAAGCGGGAAGATGACGTATGATCACTGCACTTTTTGATACTTTCCAACTACACAGATCTAACTCCACATCACCTTTCCATCCTATCTTGGTTTAGAAATTATCTATCACATACATAGCTGGAGAGCAAGTTTATTCACAGAGGCAGCCCTGAAGAAAACAAGACTCAACCATGTTGTGTTCACAGCTTGTACCTGTCATTCACAAGCTCAGACTCCTCCACCACAAGGCCACTGTGCTCCTTGAGGCTTACAGTGAGTGATCCAGTAATTCCCAGCCTAAAGCCTTCCACTCATCCGAGGTTTCCTGCTTATTGACTCCACGGTTACATTTTACACAACTTTCCAAAGAAGACAGGCAGCTCGAAGCCTCATCTCGCACAGATGATGTCCTTGCTGTGGTATGCTGAACAAACAAACAGGATCTTAAGAAGCAAAAGGGAAAGTGTTTATGGAAGATTTGCTTTAAATGATTAAGAATCCCAAACAGTCATAATGAAAACCACAAAGTGAATTCAGTGCTCTGTATGTGACTGGTCAGTGTTATCAGCATGTAGGATTTGCTCATTACAGTGAGCACACAGCGCAAGGGAGAAACAACCCCAAACACATTACTGCAACAACTCCAACATGAAAACAATCTTGGCCAGATATTATGCAAACTCTCGCTTCAATCTGTAGCCACAGCACTAGATGCTCGTTACAGGACCTGATCACATCGGGGAGTGTCTTCAGCAACTTCTCTCGAACAAAGTAACTCTCCAGAGTGCAGAAACCAATTCCTCAGGGTCCACACGTTTTAAACAAACGTCAGTATTAAGAGTCCTTAAGCATTGCTCATAGTTGTTCCCCATTTTTGGCTATCTGCAGTAGAGTTACTGGAGCAAAGAGAATTTTTTTACTATGCAGGCTGAATGACCAGGGACAGGGGGAAGCCTTTATTCAGCAACAAGTTACTTTATCAAGCATTTGGATGTTTAAACTGCAACTGCAATTTGCAATTGCAGGACAGATGTACTTCTCTTGCTGCCTTGGGTTCCCACAGCACAGACAGGGAAGTGGGATAAGCTCCAGCCAAACATGTAAGAAAGCACTAGTGATGTCCACAAACTTGCAAAGTGATGCCAAGCAAGACGTCAGTCATTCACCGGAGGAATTGCACAACTGCAAACAACTGCAGAAGAGATGACCTTCCATTCCCTCCCTGAGGCCATTCAGTGTGACCTACAACATCCCCAACATGAGATAGTCTCAAAACAAGGCTCCTGGAGAAAGCAAACCCCATCAGTCCATCAGGTAGAGCTGCCACGCTACCATGAGACGCAGCAGCATCCTCAGTGCAGCAACATCCGGCAGTAAGGTCCCTCTGTCCCCAAGTACCTACCCCAAATCCCAGCCACTCCCAGTTCAGGGATTTCCCAAGATGAGTATGGTTTCTGTGCGCCTACAACTTCTGGGTGTATGCTGTGGGTCATGTCAGAACACCTCAGGGGCTGCTCTGCAGCTGCACAGGATGGCTGGAACAGGTCAATGCAAGCATTGATTAGAGGACCTTTTCACCCACCATCCAACAGCTCTAAATTCTATTTTAAGGTTCATGATATTTATATGAACTGCAGTCTTTCACAGAAATATTCAGTAATGATTCAAAGGCTGATAATTGATAATTAGCATCTCCAGGGACCATTCCGCAAATTCCCCCTCCACTCCCTTAAAAACATCATGCACTGAGTTTCTAGCCAGAAAGCATTCATGAGCAGCAAAAGAGGGAAAGAGGAAAATAGCTACTTAAACTTGGGGTCACATGCAAATAGAAGAGCTACCAAATCAAAAACAGAACACAGAATGAGGACTCATTCAAAGTAAAAACATGCAAGCAACGTTTATACTTGTTAATCTCACAAAGTGTCAAAATACATACAAAAAGATCTTCCTCAGTCTATTCACAAGTCTTCTTAACACAGCAACAACAGCCTGCTGATTCACAACCTTAATTTCATTTTGTAATCACTTTTTTTTTTGTCCTGCGTCTCTCTTACGTTGCATCCGAAAAGCGTAAGCTCTTCTCAAAGGGGAGACATCAGAAAAAATCCTCAGAAATAACTTTGTGCAACCAATTAAATTCTCCAAAATTGACAGAGCTGCTGCAGTTCCAGAAAAACACTGTTTGGAAATAAAACTCTTCAGCATTGTCTATGTTTTGCACAGTTTAATGACAACTAAGCGAGGTATGCTGTCCATGTAACTTACTGCAGAAATACCACTTCTTACTTTTCAAAGTACAGGTGTTGGTTTGGGGTTGGTTGGTTTGTTTTTGATTTTGGGGGGTTCGTGTGTGTGTGATTGCATTGGTTAAGAAAGAAAGAAAGAAGCAGCCAAGTCAAAACTCTTTACATGCCTTTTTGTTAGACCCTCTTAATCTCTTCTTCACTGCCAGAAGCATAGCACTTGAATGGCTATTTCTGTTCAAAGCTACATCTGTTGTGGAACTACTGCAAACTCCTGAATCATGTAAACAGAGGCAAGAGCCAAAAAAAGTTTCACTGGACTTGAGTTCACAGCTGCCTTAGTTACTAGGACAAAACAATAAAGGCAGGCCCTTAGTTTATAACCAATAAATCCTGTAAAGACTACAGTTAATCATGAATTCTATCAACAGGGTTTTGTTTAATCAGGTTTATTTAGCATTTGTGACCTTGGCAAAGTACCTGCGGGAGCACCCACCATTACTATGGGGCAGCAATTCACACCTTCTGGGATTTTAGGCTACAGCAGAGGACTGTACAGTGCTACATTAGTCAACCAGATTTATAAACCTGCAGCAGAGTCACCTGGAAATGATGTATACTTCCAGACTTGCTGGAGCCCAGTAGCCAACAGTATTGTTGGTGAGAAAAAGCTGTATGGTAACAGCTCTCGGTCTGGAGTTTGTAGCAGCTGCATGTTTCTGCAAAATAAATGCTAGCCAAGCACACTGCTGGGAGCAAAACGATCCTCCCGTATCTCCAGCCTCTTGACTGAAAAAGGTTAACGCCAAAAACCATCTCCTCACTTTGACCTGCCACTTTGGATGCAAACTTCACCTTCTCTTCAGTCACCTACTGCTATTCCTCATGATCCTCCTCCAGCAGGAAGAATCCCCAGTATTCCCAACGTGCTGAAAACCAGGAAAAGCTGCAGAACCACAAAAACCCACGCGAGTGCTTGATCCCAACTTCCCCCAGATTTCAGAGCTACCACTGCAGGCGGGGACAAATCCTGCCAAGTGGTCTTTAGCACTGAACTGCAGAAGAGGTACTACAAGTACTAGGACAAGCAGCATATTTTTGGATAAGAACAGGACATCATAGGTGCATTAAGGAAAATCAAAGAGGTTTCCTTCACTAGCCACAGGAAAAAAAAATCTGGATTAAATCACAGTTGCCTGGTTTTGCCATATAACATTTGCTGAATGCAGAAATTCAGTGGCTGCCTCATACCAAGTTGCCTGTATGTGCCTAATATACCAAAAATAGTTTTCCCATCCTTTTAGAGAGGCTGCTGCAAAGCCACTCAGGAATTGTAATTGGCTTTCCAAGTACTTGGAAAGAAGAAAAATACTAGAAGTACTAAAAAAAAAAAAAAAAGGAAAACATTAATTTTTTCAGCAACTTTCAGAACAAACAAGATGATTTATTATTCTTGTTTTGGTTTTAGAAGCAAATAATAAAATGCCTTGGCCTTTTCTACTTGCATTACCTACCACTTACTTTAGTTTAAGGTTGTATAAATTGGTCAGAAAGAGTCAAAAGAGTCAAAAGCTATTCTTCCTTAAAAGTATTAACCTTATGCATCATCGTACTTCTGTGGCCCTTCTCTTCACGGAGCTATAAGCTGGTTATACAATTCCTAACCTTAACAGAGGGGCACAGATATCTGGTTTTGCCTGGAATTATAGAATACTTAAAGCTCTACCGAAGGCAGCATTAACCTCTACACACGCCAGGGTACAGAAAATGAGCATCAGCTGTCAGGATGCCAAAGTTATCCAGTTAACACTTGCACAGTCAAAGCATTTGAAATTGTATTCACAAGTTATCTAAAAAATAATAATAAAAATAAATCACCAATAAAAACCCCAACTCCCCCAAGCCCTGTGGCTGGGCTAGAAGAAAGCCATCTTCTGCAGGATTTCTTCTTGGCTTTCTAGCTCTCGGACCTCTCCCTTTCCACACTAGATGGAGCTTTGTCCCCTGCTTCCCCAGGCTGCTGGCACTGCGTGGAGTTCGGGATAAAAAAGGGTAAAGAGGCAAAGGGTGGTATGCTGACCTCACCCCCAATAAACAGGGTACGGGCACAGCATGAGACTACCGGGGTGTCTGGGCTCTCCCAGTGCCCACCCTGGTCCTACCCCCCTCCCTCCCCCATTAAGCTCTCCTTCCAGCACTGTTCTGTTATTTTCAATCAAAGATTTCAACAACTCCAAATCCCAAACCACACTGCAACTTCTCCCAGCCTTTACCACGGCCATGAGGCGCTGCCTTGAGTTCACACCACATTCAAATGATGCTGCTTTCCCACCCCCTTATAAAGGGACAGCATTTAAGCTTATTACCAGGCTACACATCTGAATTGCTCGCTGCCTTTCCTCGATCCCTCTTCACATTCCCACTTACTTTCCTTCCAAACAAGATCTTCAGTCTCCTCTCTAGTAACCTGTAACATCTGTACTTAATGCCTCTGCCAAGGCTCCAGACTTAGATCCATAGTCACTTTGGAAGAATCTCTCACCGATTAGAGTAAAATTTCCCTCGACTTGTATCTGCTGGACTTGGTCTGTATTGTTTCAGAAGAGAGTTCAGGAGAGACAGCTCATCCTTCTGGAGTCCCACAACTCCATTGGGATCTTTCAAAGCACAACAGGATATGGTCCATCATCAGTATTTCTAGAATGGATTTAAACTCAATGGGTCAGAGAGGACCCCAGGGCCATGAATCACTCCTAATGGCCCAAGTGGCCAGCACTGCAACACAAGTGTAAAAGCAGGAGCCTCAGGCTGTTTCAGACCTGGTCATCCCAGAGAGGATGGAGGAGGACTAGTGTCCAAAGTACAGGACTATGTGAGTACAGGTCTGTGTAAGACCTCGTGCACAAGGGCTCCTGCCTGGGCACCTCGGCTCAAGAACAAGGAGCTGAAATGGAGGTGACAAGAGAAACAAGAGCCCACTTTATAGTGGGAAGCTAAAGAGAAGTTTGGCATTTTCATCTCACAAAATGGAGGTTGATGGGGATGAGTGTTGCTGTCTATAAATACAGCAGAGAAACAAACACCCAGGAGAGAACAACCCTGGCATTTCACCAGGAGATATAAACCAGCTACGAACAAGATTAAACTGGTACGAGCAGTCTCATTCTAAGAAGTCCAGTTCCGGAACTGTTTCCAACTGGAGGACTGGCAAAAGAACAACTTGCTTCTTTTCAGATAAAGACTCATTGCCTAATCAAAGTAGGTCACTGTGGAATGAAGCAGCCAGTAACAAATTCCAGACCACAGAGGGCTCCAACCGGACAGATGCAGGACAAAGCCATCTCTGGCAGAGCACAGGGAACTGAAGCAGCACTGGAATTTAGCACTGAACACACCAGGAGCTGTTACCTTCACATACATCAGCACGACCAAAGGCAACCCTTCTGGAAGATCAGCATGCTAGCTCAAACAAGGCTTCTCAGCAGGTCCCACCAAACCAAAGATGCTCCTCTAGAGCTACAAGCCCATCTAGAGCCTAATGAAACATTCCTCCTATAGTCTGCCACACTGGAAAGATAATATCAGCAGCCATCATACTGCAATTTCTCAGAAGTCCTCTCTTGCCTTCACTCCCACCTTCAAGGATGCCACTGTGTGTATCCTCTCCCACGTTAGCCCAGCTGAGTGAAACAGAGTTCAAAAGTGTTGAACTGGAGTGGTAAATCATACCTCAAAAATGCAACTGCTCCTTTCTAACTAATTCAGAAATAACTTGAATGTTTATGTCACCACTTCACAAGTGACCACAGTTTAGCTCATCCCACCCCACTCCTTTTGTCTCTGGGTGCTACAGTACTCCCCAGATTTCTGCACTGAGCCATTCCGAGACCAGAGGGGTCCAGCGCTTCCTTGATTTGGGGCAGTCACATAGTCAAAAGGAGCAAGTCAACAGATAAGACTAACTTCAAGTGCTAACATTAGGAAAAGGCCTGAAAATGCACTCCAAATAAAGGTCATTTTTATCATGCAAAAGTTCCCCCAAGTCACTGTTTCTTAAATAGGCAAAAACTCTGTAAAGCGGTACAAATAACTGACATAATAGCGCAAAAGAAAGCCAGAGTTAGAAAACTGTGGGAGCAGGTGATGAAAAGGAGAAGCTGTTATTCATTCACATCAGAAGATCAGTCCCTATTTTCCTTCTGTTGACCACCATATTATTCAGTTTAACCAGCCTGCAGAGTCAGTGTCAAGAAGTTTTGCCTAAATTAAACGTTCAAGTAGGTCATGAGTTTTAAGCCAAAATATTTGCTGCTTCGTTCAGTCAAGGAACAAAATAAAAATAGGAAAACAAATTAAAGGCCCACCTACCATACTTTCCTCTCCTAGAAGGCCTCCCCTGGTTTCCAGGCAATGGCTTCCTGAGCAGTGCAGGGAAACCTCTATCAGTCTAAATTGGACAGCCAAAACCAGTCAGTCAATTTCAGTATTTTTTTCAGTATGTTTATAACATGAATGTAACTTACAGCAGACTTGGACAGAGGTAAGAAAACTCACATTCTTTTCCAGGGGGTTTGCTTTGCAAGGAAAACTAGGCCAATATACCTTCATGGGTCTTAATACCACATCTCCATTTGCTCACCACTTCCTGCCATTCTGGAAAGCTGGAGCTCTCATGCTTTAAACTATTGGGCTATATGGGCAGGTAAGCCCAGCCAAAAAACTGAAAACCCCAAAATTTCAGGGTCCTCCCATCAACACAAACATAAACCCAAGAAATACCTACTACAAAAAGAGACAACTTAAAAGTCGAGAGAAGGTATGCACAGAAAGAGATTTAACCTAGAGCAGATTTAAGAGGGACATCTGGCAAAGACAAGACAGCTGCTGAAGGGTCCAACAGCTGCACATCATCTGACAAAGGTGCCATCACCTGGAATGACTTCCAAGAAAAGGATTTTGAGCAGAGCCTCTTAGGGGACTTACATGGGGACACACAGCCTGGGCAATACAGACAGGAGTTGAAACCACATCTCTAAATCCCAGTAGCATCCATCCCCTGAAGCCAGCAGTCACGTGTCTTTCGTTCTCCTACCTCACACTGACGAGCAACACAAGATAAAACTGAAGGTGAACCTGTCAGGCTCTTGCAGACTTAGTGAAGAACCCTTTCAGTCCATTAGAGCAGCAGAAAAACCCAAACCCTTGGCATCCTGTTACTATTCAACAACCTGGACTTGCCATCCAAACTGTCCACTGAAGTTCAAAAGTACAACAGAATGAAAACACCTTCACTGGCCACGTCACTTCCAGCCTGGGAACAAAGAACTTCAGCCTCCAGTGCTCTTTCAATAGTCTAATTTATTATGAAAAAAAACCTAATAATTAAGAAGTACAGAAAACCAAAGTATGCAACCTGAAAAACACCCTCCTGTCTGGCAGAACAAGCACCTTCTAAAGATGCTTACATTAGCTTGTCCTGCTCAATTTGGTTTTTCATAAATAACTGGGGGAAAGCAGAAATTATCTGCAAAGCACAAAATAATGTTAAGCTGGAAAAAAAAAAGTAGATCGAATGCACCAGGTAGTACATTCTACTGATTCAGTCCATATTCAAGTTCTTTGAAACCTAAAGTGAATGATTGTGTATGAGTTTTTAAAACTCTAACAAGTGTTAAGTACTGCTGAAAAGCCAGCATATTAAAATCTTTCCAGACTGGGATTCAAAAATTCCCTAAAACAAGAGCAAAAATGCCCTAGGGAAAAAATAAAAATAAAAAAATAAATAAATTTCACCATACATCCCACCACATACCTCTGTGGAACCAGCACCAGGTAAACCGGGGACTGCAAATTCAGTCAGAGTAATGCAGTTCCCAGGCCAAAGGGGTTTAGTTCTCAAACAGGACCAAGACCTTGGTACTACAATGGCCCAGAAAAGGATTGTAAATGAAGCATTAGCAAATACCAGCAAGGGAGGCACTCAAAACTCTGATGCCATCAGTCTTACACGCAATAAAACAGCCTCAGAGGTAGCTGTGTCCTTCCTTATAAAAGAAAAACCTCAATATACTTCCATTAAAAAAAAAAAAGAAAAAAAGGGGGGGGGGCAATAAAAGGTTACTGTGATGCCAGCAAATGCAGATGATCATAGTTTGAGAGAGTGAAAAGCCTTCTCCATTCCCACACGCAAATAACAGGCTGAAGTTGTTAGGAATGCTCTGATTCACCTCCGGGAGAAGTCCATGGCACTTCCAACACAGCTACAGGAAAACAAGCTGAGGGGTAGCACCCTCAAAAGGAAACCACGCCACAAAAATCCCCAAACCCTGAACCCTGGCAACTCCTGAAGTGTTACTGTAAGGATGTATTGCCACAGAGGTAACTCATGGATAAGACCCATTTTCCAGCATCAGTCTCCCCTGATGATGCTCTCGCACCCGGAAGAAAAAGGAACACCCTCCAGCCCTGCTCCCCTGGGGCAAGAGATACACAGAGACCACACTCCAGAAAACCTGAAGAAGTCAAGTTTTGATAGAAATTGGCCAGCATGTTCTAGATTTAGCTGCAGCAGCTTAACAACCCACTTTCCAACTGATTTATCGTTTTCTCACTGCATTATTCAACAGCGGAATCACTTTATCAACTGTCCAAGTACCACCCTCCAAGAAGCAATATACACAAGAGCTTTTCTGTAATTATGTTCTCCATCATAACTAGGGCAGCAAAACAAAAATTGATATTGGCAGAAGATTGTTTTCTATAGCAAAGTCCATCTTTATAAAAAAAATCCTTTGAGATTAAATGCAAGTAAGATTCTTTGGAGCTAATAAACCAAATATGCAAATACAAGGTGGGTCCGCCCTGCACCCATTTTTGGATGGGTTAACATCTCACACACATAAAAATTTCAACAATGAACTTCAAGGTAGAATGCCCAAATCACAGATTTTCCTCCTATCAGTTAAAAACATGAATATACCTATTTCTAGTGAGGCTGGAAACCTACAGACGCATGGGAAGAACACAAGGGAATGAGAAAATCTCCAAACAAAACAAAGTACCTCCAGAAAATGTATTTAAAACTGCATTTCTGCAGAGCAATAAAACAACACGCTGCTTGGAAACATCCCTCCATTCCTATTTAACATAATGGTGGTATGAGCTCCTGCCAAAGTAAACTTCAAAAACTCGTTTGCCATGCAGGAAAACCAAGCAAACTGAAGTTCTGTGTGCAGAACCCTGTTTCAAGAGTGGGAAGGTTTCTTTGTTCCCTTTAGTGCCAGGTTATTATAAACATTTATGTCTAAGTATTTTATGTGCTTGCAAAACCTTTATTTTTTAAATACACAAATAAATAAATAAATGAGGGGTGAGGGCATTGGAAGATTACAAAGTTTAAAAAGCCCTGCTAAATTCCCTGTGTAAAAATATCACCAAGTGCAACATTTCTCTTATTCTATCAGTCTGCTCCCAAAAGTTTAGCAGATGAAAGCAAAATATTATTTTATGTAGTGAAACGAGAGGGTATTTTTTCTGAATGTTTGTATAAAATCCAGGGGAAAAAAAAATTCTATTTTAATACAAATGACTTCATCTATCCTCTTAAATGGCAGTTTCTGACCATTAACGACCATAAATACAGATAAGAACTTTTATTCAACTATCATGCTAAATTTCAAGTTTCTGTAAGCAGCCTGATAAAGCAGCTCAGTTATTCCTCCCGTGCTTATCTGTTATCTAAAACCCACAGACAATATCATTTCAGACACTAGAAAAATACTTGGCGCTTTCTACACTGCAGCTCAGCCACCCCAACAGACCTCTACGCACAAACAAGAGTTTTCCTTCACCATCTCTGCTTTCCATTTGAGACTCTTGCATTTCTTTGGTTTTTGAGTCCATATCTTCAGCACGCACACATCCACGTAAACAGCAATTCTGAAAGTTACTTCAGAAGGTTTCTGTTATTTAATCAAGATATTTCTCCTGGTATTTGTCCTAGTAACCTTAGGATTTAAACTCCAGTTGCAAGGTCAGACTCTTAACTGCTGCAGGATTGGGGAGAAAGACAGGCTGATTTTAATAAGATTATTAGACAGCAACTTTCCCTGAGCAGGTAATTCCAACATGAAATTCACACACACATTCAGCACATCGTAACCAAATTTAGCTGGGACGCGATCCCGAGCCCAAGGAAACCGGTAGGAGTATTTCATTTTTCCTTCCCACAGACTAATGCTCTTTTGGTACCGATGGTATTTGACTACAGTGTTTTCAGCTGAAAACTTGACTGCCCTTACTGCATCTGAGGAAACTGCCCTGGCGAGGCAGCGTGGCCCCCGCCGGTACAGCATCCGTTCTGCAGCCAGTGCGCAGCGTTCGCCGCCGAGCGAACCATGAACCAGCTGCCTGAACAGTAAAGCACGTGCAAAGGTCTTCTGCGTAAGAAAAAGAAAGGAAGGGTGGTAAATACAAGGAAGTATTTACCACCCTGTGTGGGTTTGGGGTTTCTGGTGTTGTCAGTCAGGTAATTTCTCACTTTTATTCCTACCTGGGCCAGGAGGGGAAGGAGAAAAATAAAACCAAATCATCATGTAGTGCAGCTTGTTCTCCAGCTCCTGCAAGGCAGCTGCAGGAGCTGACGTGCAGACACAACCCCGTGCTGGCACCAAAAGCGACGATTGCTCTGTACAACTCTGCTCAGCTTAGAGAAGAAAAAGGACCAAGAACTTACCCAGGGAATTCATTCTTTCACGGTTTGATCCAGCAAGGCAAGAGCTCACCGGGAACTGCGCTCCTGAATGGCCACAAAACCAAGACCAGACAGAAAGGTCTTAGTAAGCACCGGCTTCCAGAAACTGCACTTCCACTCCTACCATCCACCTCCTAACCCAGCCACTGCATTTGTGGCTGCCTTTGTTAGAATACTTCTGCAAATGAAAACAGATGAGTAACTATTGCTGCTTTAGCAAACTCCCAAGCCCATGGTCACTAATAATAGCTTTGTTCCTTTTATTACTAAACAAAACCCCAAAAAAAAAAGTTTAAATGCTTATATAAAATGCACATTGCTGAATGTTTCCTTTCATTGATCCAGTGCCATTTCCCATCTGAGATTAGGCCCAGGTCTCTCTAACAATTTACGTGGATCAACCTGATGTGAAGCAATCTCAGGCTTTTTGAAGAGGCATCCCTCACAAAAAATATAATAATCAGGTTTTGTGCCCCTTCATTTTGACTATTAAATGTTTAACTTCAAGAAAAAATAAAATCAAATATAGAACGAACAGAGCCATTCCCATTTTTTGCACTAACTTAAAGCCAAATGCAAATCTGAGCTCTCTGGTATGCGACATCCTGGAGCTTATGAATTCAAAAAGGCAAAGGTGCTTTGGCAGGCTGAGCTCCCCGCTCCCCGCCAGCACACCAGCACGCTGCCGCCAGCTCCTGCTCGCTGCGGGAGCAAACTGGTGCCACTGGAGGTAAAAGGGCACTGCGCTGGGAAGAGAAAGTGGAGAAGGGCAAGACGAGGGGAAGAAAACAGAAAGGGTAAGAAGCCACTGCTGTGAAATGACAGTGGGAGAATGATGACAAGAAATCCTTCCCCATGGGTAAGAAAATTAAAAAAAAAAGAAAAGAAAAGGGAAAAAAAGGAAAAAAAGACAAAAAATAAAATAAAGACAAATAAAAGAAAATTTAAAAGAAGAAAATAAAACCAAAAGTAAAACAAAAAAGGCAAAAAAGTAAAATAAACAACAAAATAAAACCAAAGAAAAAAATTAAAAATTAAAATAAAAAAAAGAAAAGAAAGAAAAACAAAAAGGCAAAAAAGAAAAACAAAAAAGAAAATCAAACCAAGGAAAAACTAAAAGAATAAAACGAAATAAAACAACAAGGGG
>JANHFX010018805.1:20913-39378 GCA_027560015.1 Chloroceryle amazona | reverse complement strand
GGGGAAAGGGAAAAAAACACAACCGAAAAGAGAAACAAAAAAGAAAATTAAAAAAAGAATAGCAAAAAAAAAAAAAAAGGGAAAAGAGACCACAAGAACTACTTTTGTTAATAAATTCTTTTTTTTTTTTTAATCTGCCTCTCTGCTTCCCTGGCCTGGTGTGCAGGTTTTCACACTGATCTTGGACTGACTGTTGCTGAATAACCCGTACCGCGTGGCGAGTGGTTTTTCTACAGGAAGTAACCAAGCCAGCAGCAGCGAAAGCATCCCCTTGTTCTTGTGCGAGCCCTTTTGTTGTTTGGTTGTTGGGTTTTTTTTGCTTTTCAGTTTATTTGAACAATGGCACCATGAAACAGCTCACAATAATGACTGTTACCAAATAGGAAGCTGAATTATTAGGCAAGCTTCATCTGCGTAACTCAATCAGCCTAGGGAGGATATGACAGGCACGACGAAGACAAAGGACTGGACTCTGTGACCCCAGGCATCCCTTTCAGGACTTTGTTTCTGCAAGGGAGTTATTTGAGAGCTGAAGTTTGCTTTTGCTCATTTAGTAGATGCACAGTTCCTGTAACTGCAGCAGCAAAGCACGCGCGCTTCCCGAGAGCGGATCAGCAAGAGCACGTGCAGAAACAAAACGCTCTGGAGAGATGGGGATAGGAACTTGACCTGAAAATAAGTTTCAGAATGAAAAAGCAAAGTTGTGGATTCAAACTTGCACATTAAGAAGTGGCACACACAGCGGGACAGGTAAGGCTGAGTTTTTAAGCAAAGAGCCAAGCACGCATAGCTTTGGCAAACCAACAAAGACCTGTTAGAAGTGGCCTTTAAGTAGCACCAACGTTACTCTGGTTACAAGGTTCAAAGGCACAGAATTCCTGCAAGCTTGCTGAGCATCACTAGGAGCAGTTCTGGAGCGACCTACTCTGGACCAAATGATCAGTAACTGAAAGCAGACACCCACCATCCTGTCACGACAGGAACCCTATAGAAACCATGAAAATCAGGTCTTAGTGCTCATCTGAGCAATACTTCTGTAGACAACAGCAACACAAGTGACTGAGCAATAGCAATGCAGGAACCAGTAAGTGAATCATTAACGAGCAATGATTTCTCCATTACTCACTGTGGATACAGAGTTACTGCGGGTAAGATTTGTTTCTAAAAAAAGGGAACAGCCGGCACCAGGAGCACTAACACATTCATCAAAGCTCAACACAACCTCGGAAGGAAAGAGGAAGGCACAGACATTGGTCTGTCTTCGTCCAAAAGAGTGGTTGATTGGGGAAGGCTCCACGGATCAGAGGAGAAGCGCTGGGAAGAGCATCACAAACCATCTCCTTCCTCCCACGGGGGTCGTGTTCAGGGGCTCAGGGCAACTGGTTGTTGATTTTGCGTTACACCAAGAAATTATTAACTCGTTCTACAAAAGCTATACGTCTGCCAGACTAGTAGTGATACAGATCAATAGCCAACAACCTAAAAGTCAACAGTTTGACCTCTAGGCAAGGGTTTCCATAGCCCTTTACCCACATTCTACGGTAAATATTCCTAGTACATTTTCTCCAAGCATTTGTGGTGTATGCTACCGAAAATAAGCAACAGGAGAACAGAGCTGACATTCTCAGCCAATCTTTAGGCAAGATTAGCAAGCAATTAAAGCTGTTGTATGAGGAATTTTAAGTGCGCTACGACTTCATGCCAAACAAGAGCTAGTCAAGCACTGGAATTTAGTTTTTACAGTTCTGTTCTATACAGAAATAGAGGACAAATGTAAAGAAAATATTTTTTGAAGCAAAGATTCAACCAATTCCCAAAACATCTATTATGGTTTAAATACTAATATATGCTGAAAGAACTTCTGCATCAAGAAAGGACATGCAAAGCATTCCAAGTGCTTCCTACCAAAGGATGTCAAAGTTAATGTATTCCTGCAAGGCACTGCAATTTCAACCAATCTGGGGGAGTTTTAATCCTTTTTTATTGGTTTGTTGGCAAAACATATAATAGCAGTTTATGTTAATTGCACCTCAGCCAGTTTAGGTAAAGCACATTCTGGGAACACTTTTAAGGCCCAAAACAAAATCTCAGCCTGAAAAGCAAACGAGTGCTTTGCCTCTCCTTGCCTACAACCAGAAGTACCAGGACGGGTAGCTGGGAACAGAGCTTTGGTCCCAAGAGTGGATCATTTAGTCCCAGCTACATCTCTTCTTCAAGTTGCCAGGAAAACCAGGCAGAGTAACAGAGCAATCCAGGCATTTCATGAGGGTAAGAGTTACAAGATGTTGGAGAGGAAAGGCTTGGGTTTAAGTACAACAGAAAGTAAAGCAGACTTCGTGAACTGTCACCCACAAATTGAACAGCTTGCATGGGCTTGATAATACGGGTTGAAAATAATTATTTTCATAAACACACCAATTGGAGCAGAAAAAAAATGTTACAATGAACAAAGCGAGTGAACGAAGTTAAATAAGGCAAATGAAGCTTGAGCTACAGTCTCAGACTGATCTGCTGTTCATATAAAAAATGCTGTAGCTGGAGATTAGGGGTGAGAAATAAGAACTCATTAGCTCTTCTTCAGGGTTCATGATTCAAATCTGACAAAACACACACTTCAGTGTTTCCAAGCTTAAAGAAAATTCCAGCAGGGTCACGGAAGATGCTATTTATAGCTGGCTTAATCTCTGTGCTCTCAAACACAGCTTTTGTACATATTCTGTTAGCACTTAAATAAAACAAAACAACAACAACAAAAAAATCCCTGTTACGGAAAACTTAATCCTCCACAAGTTCTGAAAATGCAAATGAGTTTTTCCTCTTAAGATTACCTGCTTCTGACTGAATGGAATCAAAAAACTGCATAGCATTTTTCCAGCTAAAACTGCTACTGGGGGAAAAAAAAAGAACCAAAAAACCTCAAAAACACATAGGTCCTGGAAAATATTCAGTGACAAAATTAAGGAGAATGTGGAAAGTTACCAGCAATTAAATTTTTCAGTAGGAAACAAACTCTTCCCACCCTCAATGTGCCTATCAGCACAGCTCAGACTGTTCCAAAACCTGGAACATCCAGACAGTGAAAGACACTGGGAAGTGCCCAGCACTGGCAGCTGGGTGGAAAGTCAACAGCCCTGCAAGCCCAGGTCTCTAAGGTCATTCCACAAACATAAGGATCACTAAGCTCTCTGACAAAAAGAAAATATATTAGAAATCGATGGTTCTCCTCTGTTCTGCTGCCTGGGTTCCTGTCTGGCTGCTCACTGCAAACATCATTTAGTCTGGGGCTGTTAGTAAGAGGGCAAAGCAAGTGGGTCAGACACCTGTGTCTTCTACACCAGGATCAGAGAGAGGTGATGGGATGGCTCCATGGCAAGCAAATGGGCCTTGCCAAGTTGACTCCTTCGATGGCGAGATGGTTGGCTCAGCAGACAGCACCAGAGAGCAGCGAGTGCCATTTACAGGACCGCAAGACACAAAGAAATCTGGACAGCCTGCCTGGCTCTACAGACAGGGGTCAGCAGGTCAACACACACTGGATAGGTTGGTCAACAGTAGCTGCTGGTGGCGGGGTCAGCACTGTTCAACATTTTCATTACTGATCCTTGGGAGATAAGCAAAGCTTGATTGGACAAGGCTGCTTAAAGCTTTGTTCAACTTCAGACTTGGACATAGAGCCCAAAGGTCAGACCACATGACCTTCAGGGATCCCTTCCACTCCCCAATTATTTTTGAAGTTTAGTCTTCGTCTCTTAAATTACTTGTCATATACTTTACAATATTTTCCTCATCCAAGTTAGAAAGGTTTTGGCCATGGCAGATGGGATCAAGAATGATGCAGCCCAGGCACTGCATCACACCTGGGAAAGATCTACAAGAACATTCATAGTTACAACAAGACTCTCGCTGCTCTTCAGTAACTGCTCTGCGCGTGTGTTGCTTCACAAGCTCCACACAAGTCATTTACTCACGGAGGCCTTGTTGTTAGATTCTTTATTAATCCCTACAAGTAATTTTGCTCATTGACCTACTGTAACTTCAGGAGACTCAGTTTGAATGTTCCTACCAGCCAAACTCTTTTAATGGAATTAAATGGAGATATCATGTAAGCTTTTCACAATGTTGACAACTACTAAAATTCCATTAGCTGAGCCAACAAGAAACCATTGAACCCTTCCATACCTTCTCCTCTCCCCATTGAGGATGCCCAGCCCAGAACACCATGTGGAGATGGCCAATTTCCCAAACTGCCTTCTTAAAATACTAACAGATAAATCTGACTGTAAGGGGATGGTCAGCAACTGAACCCTCTCCTCCCCTCCCCTCAAAACACCGTTCTGGCGAGTCAGCCCTCAGCACTTCTCCTGCTCCAATCCAACACATGCACACACACGGGGGTTGTTTAGCATACTGCTATTCTGCAACAGTGCCAAGGTGAGTTTTATTGTCTTTAAGCAAGTTTAGGAAAAGATAATAGGTTGGAGAGACACGGCAAAGCACCATCTTTATCAAATGCTACTGGCAGTGACAACTCCACATTGCTGACACGCTGCATTTAAAGCTTTGTGTTAATAGCTATTCACCACTGAAAGCAGAAGCACTTTAGCAACGTACAAGCACTGGAAAAAAATAAGCAGAATCAGTCAGAATCTCTCCTCGTTAGTTCTCTGTAAGTGATAGAAATCTTCTAGCAGTCATAATTCATAACCAGCCGTCACTTCTCTTAAGGTACGCCTCAAGGAAACTTGATGTACATCCAAACTTCTGCAAGCTTGCTGCTTTCTGCTGGATGCACCTTTCATTTTCCCGAAGAGTGCAAATCATGTTCTGGAAAGGCTACAGCATGCCAGGGATACTTAAAATAGAAAGGCCCGTAGCTGGTGATACTGCAAATATAAACACAGCTATTGGTACAGCAGTGGGAGTACGAGCAGTGACACGGACCCAGAGCAGCCCCGTGGTCAAACTGCTGGCAAGCTGCCGACGACGGCTCCCTAAAACACGAGCAGAAGAAAGAGACTAACAGTTTGAATGGGCATAATGCAAACAGAATGAGTTGTGACAAATTCACAGCACAATTCTAATCCTCCGGCTTCAGCGTTACTAAATTTAGGAGTTTCACTGCAGGAAGGGAGGTAAGAGAGCTGCAAAAGTGCTGTAGTAAGGTTAGAGAGCGAGCCAATTGGAAATCTGGGTATTTTTTGACCTTGCTGTATAAAAAAAATGAATCATTTGCAATTGGCAGCTGAAGCATCGTGCCTAACTGCTGCTTCTGCACCACCAGGGAAAAGCACAACCGTGGCTAAAGGCGACTCTAAGAGACTTCAGAGAAGAACACAAACACCAAACCAAGAGCCTGCAAGAAAAAAAAAAAGCTGGTCTGAGAAAGGCTTCGCCTCCAAACTAGCAAAGCCTACAAATCTTAAAGTCTGCTTAAAAATATTAGCTGTTTGAGTTTCCAAAGCACACCACCAGTCAGAACGGTGTCCAAGTCTAATGTAATAATGTCATGTTTATTTTTATCCCGGACTCCAGACGAGGTGCTCCAGCTCTATTTGCGCTTCTTGTAGCATTTCAAAGGAAACGCACATGCTGACTGAGCACAGCAGTAGAAGGTGTATTAGATTATCTATTTCAGAGAGCAGCCTTGGTACATCAGCGAGTTAATAAGCAATTTCAGGTCAACAGCAAGACCAAAGCATATACTGAGTAATACTTTTCCAAACATTTTGAAAGAGCTGCTTTTATTGGACTAAGAACAAGCACTATTCTAAGGATTTTTAGAATAATTCATTGAGTCTTGTTTGGTAAACTAAAAGAAAAAAAAAAAATAGTTCAACAACTTCATCTAATAGGTGACTAAGCCTTTAGACATGCGATGTCCCAGCCAGTGGTCTGAGCCACTTGAGCCACAGTCCATCTGGCAGTGTCATTCAAGCCACCAGGCACTGCAGCACATGCGTCCTGACAGCAACTCTTCCCAAAGCTTCGAGAGAAAACACTCCCCATCTCTCCCACTACTGCTGTGGAGAGGGGAGACTACAGTGTCCCAGACTTGCCTCTGATTTCAGCTGCATTACTGGAATTCAAAATGTTTGTTACAAATCAGAGACAAGCCAGCAAGGCTTAGGACAGAGATAATCAACGGTGCTTAACTGTGGGGAAATAAAAAAAATTGATGACTTCAGTTGAGCAGCTGGGTCTCGACTTCAGGTGCACTGCCACACAAAATACTGAACTTCCAGCATCGTTCTTGCAACCAACACACACTCCAAAACTAAAGGACATTCACCATGTTACTACCAAGGGTTCAAATTTCAGGTAGAAGCTTCATTTTGCTCAAGACAGAAGGGACTGCTCCCAAAGGATGCCTGTTCCTGTGACAAATAACACCTTGCAGCAGCAGCAGCAGTCTAGCTTTAGGGCCAATTAAAGAATGGTTCTTGCACTCAGAGAAGGGCTCATCCAGTTCAGAATATCATTACCTCAGGCAAAGTCAGACCTGGAGTAAATCTGCTCCTTGCTTTATAACAAAAGCACCATATTACCAAAGCTCACTTAAAGTCACTTCAAATAAGACCCAAATCTAGTAAAGAAATAAAACCTATGCAAATAATCTGTTTTACTTTCCAGCCTTCCAAGGAAGAGATAAGCACCATCCCTTTCTAGGTTGTGTGTCCACTCTGTCCTCACATGTAAGGCTGAGAATCTGATCCATGGGAGATTGTTTCTTTCAGCTTCTCATGAGACACCCCACGGAAGAAGCGGGGACACAATTCAGCCCTTCCAGGTCCTGTACTGCCTAAGGTGCTCAACCCAGATGTTGCAAACAGTGTTTCTAGAGGTCTTCAGGAAAAATCCTCACCAAAGATGGCAGAATGGCTACATTTACAGGTTTAGCAAACAGATCTTAGTCACCATCCTCCTTCACTTCACAATGGCCAGTGGGAGCAGTCTCTGAAAAAGAGACAGAAGCCCCCACTCCTTTAACCATCTCCTTAAGTCAGGCTACAAGTTAAAAGGCAGAAAGTTTCTTGCCCTTCTCTCTCCTTCCCTTTTCTTCTTCCAGCTTGGTCTTTCTTACAGCTTAGGCTGACAGGCTGCAGATAACATGAGCTGGACTCAAGTGTTCACATGGAAAAGCCATTGTTTAAAGGTCTTGGGCCAGAACTGCGAGACTTCAAGTAGCTGGCCCAGACCACCCCTGGCCAATCTTAAAGGTATTCAGTACAGCTCCTTTGCCTTCCCTAAATATAAAAGAATCCAGGACAGATGGCTGCGGGACGCAGCCGAAAAGGACTTGCCAAGTGCAGCTGATGAACAAATCCATTCACTTGAAACATCAAAAGTTATATTCTCATAATAACAAAAAGTGATGTTCTTGCAGCCATAATGATCACAGGATAAGAACAATTCACGAGTTTAAGGGACCAACATAAACACTTGCAGGGGGAGACATAAGCTTTTAGTAGACAAAGTCTTCATTAGGCTTCCAGGTGCTCACACCAAGCACTGCTCAGACCACCACCAGGCTCCAAAAAGCACTTTTTTTGTTTCGATATTTCTCATACAGGACAGAAGCAGGGCAAGAAGAAAGATGGGACACTAGACAAAGCCATTTCTCTTCTGTGAAGTCAGCACAGTCATACTGCAGGTCTACCAGTTCCAGCATCTACTTACTCACATGGTTAAAGCAAACTACCAAACTGCAAGAAAGCACCTGCTTAATGGTTGACTGAATCTAAAATACCATTAAGTGCACTGCTGTTCCAATAGCATGTCAGCAGATGGACCAGCCTGAGCAATGCAGAGATTATTCACATGTCTTTGGTTGCATAAACCAAGAAAAATGCTGCTATTGTAGAACTCATGAGATTTCTTATGAACTAGTAATTTAACCATCAAAAAATGAACTGATTCCTTTTCGCTACATTTTGTGGAAGCCTGGTTCTTAGATGCAAAGCCAAGGCTCTGTTTAAATTTGATTAGTTTTGGGGAGGAGGGGGGGTGAGGAGACAGGAAATAATTAATCATCTATAAACAGAAAAAAAAATCCAAACACAACCATTTCCAATTCAATCGGCAAGTCTTCCTTTATTGCATGATGGGAACGTGCTAAGTCAAGTCACCACATCCAAATTCCTCCCCTTCCATCACAGGCATAGTGAGGCTTTAACATCAGCAATGTTGTGCAGCAGAGCCTTCATGCTAAATTCCAGTTCTCACTACTAGCCACAGAAGCAAAGAATTCTGAGTAAACAGGCAAAATTAAATCAGAGCGAGATATAAGCACATTATGACCGGCTTGGGCTGTGTACCTAAGGATTAATGGATAGTCAGAGGGTAAAAGGCAAAAACAGAGTCAGAGCAGACAGAATCACACCTCACCTGCTGCCAAATCTGATGTCCTGCCACAAGTCCATGCTCTTCTATTCTAGACTGGTCTCAGAAATGGTCAGTCTAAATAAAAAAAAGTCCTTGATACAGAAGGCACAATACAGAAGGTGGGCTCTCCTTTCCCTGCACCCTGTATCTGGAATTAATACTACTATTTGGTGTTTGTGTATTACTTACCTTCCTACCCTATCCAAGTCAAGTTTAAGTTCAGAAAACTAGAGTTCTGTGGAACATCCTTGCGTTTGTGCTGTACAAAGAGCTATGGAGTAAAGAGTTACAGCTGAGATTCCTTTATACTGTGAAAATATAAAGACTGAAAATCTAACATGAAGCTACAGGAATTTTTTTTTAGTCTTCAATGTTACAGGGAGAGGACAGAGGGGAGAATGAAGTGGAAGACATCACATCAAAAGAAAGGATGTAGCAGAAGAGGTCTTCTCCTTTAAGAGAAAGGGCCATAGGAAAATGAAAGGAAAAGAAAAAAAATCCTAAACCAGACAGAGAAGAAGCTGCCAGGACATGCTGACATGCAAGGAACGGTCCCCAGGGATATGGCACAGAAGAGAGTGCAGCATGAGAAAGGTAGGAGCCAGTTATCAGGACAGGTGAGGTAAGTGACAACAAAAGACAGGACCAGAAAACAGTGTGCAGAGTGTGACCAGATATCATCACAGTAAGGACAGAGGAATACTTGTCTGGATGTATGTGGAGAAAGATGTATAGGCAAGAGATGCATATTTATGGTCCAAGATGAAGAGCATCAGGTCTTTAAAAAAAAAACAACCCACAAAAGAGAGAGAGAGAGAGAGAGAAGTAAAAACAAAAACTACCATCGAAGAATTGAGAAATTAAGAACAAGAAACCCCAAAGGCTTTTGGTTTTGTTCTGATTCAGGAAAGGTCAATGCTGCAAGTGTTGCATAATAAAGCCTAAAATGGCAACTTTGGGATGGGGTAAAGAGTCCACTCTCAGTGCGTGGGACCCTGCAGCAGAGTGCTTCCCGGACCAGGCCGTGAGCGGCCAGTGCAGGAATTTGCCTTTCCAGTAACTTGATGGATGGAAAGTAGACTGTTGTCCGTGTTACTGTCTGCAACCTCTCTCCAACACTATAGCTCCAGCACTGACTACTGAGTTATTCCCACCTATCAAAGAACATCATTGTCACTCTGCCTTATGGCCATTGCCTACCAGTACTCGTGGCTAAGCTCACTCTGGCTGCACACAGGAAAGAGTTTGTTTACATTCTGAAACATTTTTTGTCATAAACTCTTATTTTCAAAAGAAGATAATTTTGCTTGGCAACACCAACATCAGATGAAGTAACTAGAGGCCTTGGCAAGTTCTTCACTGCTGCTCATCTACACCACCTGAGGGGAAGGTGCTCCATTTTCTGTTTCCATGTCCCCATTTGCAAAGCAGGAATGATGATAAAAGCCTCTTCTAGAAGGCATTTTTTGAATTAGAAAACACAGCCACCATCATCCAGGCACAAACAATGGATCCCCTTCTAAAGGAAATGGAGGGAGGCCAAATACTTGGATGCAGAACCCAAAAGGAGCTGCACCAAGGGCAGGCAGCCTGGTGCAGCTTAGAGATGCCCAGCAGCACTGGCATCAAGGTGTGGGGGGGAGCACACACACAACCCCCCTGGTTTCTGTGTCCCTCCCAGCACCACCCAGAACAACACTCCATATACTCCCTGCTTCCCTACAGAAGCAGCTTAAGCATTAGCTGTGCTTGAGTTCCAGACAACAAGAAAAAGTAATTACAAAAAGCGTCTGGAATGCTGGAAGATTTGCTTTCTTATTCCCAGTGTGTTGTAGCTGCCTCTGCAATTTTGCCTTGCATCTCTGCCCAGATGTGAACCGAAACTAGTTAAGTAACTGTACAGTTCACCCTTGATGATGCACAGTTTCTAATTAGAGACTTCCCAAGAAAATAATACTCAGACCTTGAGTAATAATTATTCATACGTGTTATAAATAAACACAGCTCCTAATACTTTTAATTAGACTGTTCCACCAAGAAGTTACGTTCCCTTTAAATATTTACATTGGTGAAAGAAACCATGCAACATTTCTCCAAGTGATGGAGGAGTTGAAGAGTGGCCAATGTCAGAATGGACTTAGTGGAGATCTCTTATTACAGCTTGCTTCTTTCAGAGCAGGTGAAAAACTGATGAAAGACAAAAGCATTAACTTTATGTATCTGAGCAAAATTAAGCGGGTGAAGACTTTGCCACCTGCACTAAAAGCTACAATTACACGTGGAAGTGTTAAACCAGCTGTTGAATGACTGACTTCTGCAATTCCAACAGACACTAACCCATATCCAGAAGCTTCTATTTTGCTACATTCCCTTGAAATCCCACCCCACTACCTGATAACAGCTTATATAGTCACAAACCTTCCCCCCATTGTTAACCAACACCGGGTTTGTGCACACTCTCTCGTGAACACACCAATTCTCTACCTGCCATATATAAGCTACTGAACTATTTGCATTGATAGAGCACACAGGAAGAGTCAACATCAATCAGCATCTTGTACAAATAGCACTACACAAATAGCAGACATGATCACTCGTGTCCGGAAGAGCTTACTACAGAAGTCAGACAACCTAAGTAACACAGGGGGGAGACAGAAGTGTGGCAGGAGACAGCAGCAGTCCTTGCAATAGATGTCAGCCAAAGGTGTGCACTTGTCTTATTAAAATAATAATAATAAAAACTCCAACCAGTTGCTACCATGGATCTCTTCTTCCCTTTGATGGAAGGAGGAGTACTTTTTCCATGCTTACAGTTAATGGTCAACTCATTTTGATGAGATGCGGCCAACAGACAGAAGCTTCTCTTTGAAAGTCAGCACTGTAGCTGGCATTCTTCCCTCCCCTTCCTCACCAGGTGCTGCTCTACTACTGATCCTTCCCCTTCATTTTCTGTGAGCATAGTTGATTTTATGTAATGATGCCACAGGGACTGCTGCAGCAGAAAGCATCTGAAGACCATCTTTACCTACCAATTTACCTGAAGTTTGAGTGCAAGAAGGGAAGAAAGAGACAGATGGAAAAAAACGAGCTACCAAAACTGTTTCTGTTAACAGCATCTCATCAAAGAGCCACCCAAAAAAACCTGAAGAGATGGAGCAGAAAAAGACCCCCAGGAGAAAAGAGAGCAAGGTGAGCAGAAGAGGTGAGACACCTGCTGTAAAAGCTTGCGAGATGACTCACGCAGTTCTCTGTTGCTCTCTCCAGCTTAGCTCAACACTGGATCAGAGGGAAGTGCTACACATCAGGAAAAAAAGGGTGGAGTTGACAGAACGTTTCCTGGGCAATCACAGGAGCACTAAGCAGCCTGTTTGTCCGCCCAGTGAAAATTACAGGAACATCAACACTGCTCAAACACGCAGAGCACAGAAGAGTGCCCTGAAAGCTGCTCCATCAGTCTAACACTGCCAGGGCTGGTTATAATCTGTCCCTAGGGTAGCAAGCTCTGAAGTAGGTGGCAGAAGATCCTGTGTACCACTAAGAGATCCCTAAAAACCATGACACCAACTCCCTGACAGTCTTTAAACTTTCAGCACAATTCATTAATATGACCATTTTAAAAGGCTCACAAGCATAAAGATCATGAAACGGTGCTCTGTTGGACAAGGTGGATGAGCATACAGCAAAAGTTTGGGGAAGGTGAAGCAGAGGGGCTGCAACATGAGACAGACTGAGAACAGTGACTTCCAAGGTGAGCAGGGAGGAAGGTGAAGGGCACATACGAAACTGTGGCAGCCAGTTCATTTTAGTAACAGGCAAAACCCCCTCCAGGATTAAAGACAAGTACAGGAAGCAAGGGATAGGGAGCCTCGTGGCACTACTGGGTTCCTGCGGACAGAGGTGGGCATGAAAGGATAAGGAAAGTTCTCACAGCTAAGGATATATCTGACATAAATTCAAGCCAGAAAGAATGGACAAGAGACAGAGGCTGAAGGCACCAAATTCCTCTCTGTGCTTGATAAAAGACCAAAGGCTCTTCTAGAGATGCAGTCCCACTTATTCCGTAAGAAGGGAGGGCCAAAGGCACGTTATACAACAAAGACAAGGACTGAAGCCAGAGCAAGAAGATTAAGCAGAAACTCACCTTGATATCAGCTCCCAGCCAGCTGCTGACGCCTGCCCTAGAAACCCTCTGGACAAAGCTCCTGCCAGGCCAGACTGCCTCACACTTCCCTGCCACCTCCTTCTCCTTGGAATAAGACTCCCAATACCCCATAGCCTTCCCTCACGTATCCAGCCAATACCTTCATATCCTGTGCTATTCATCTTTCTCATCTTCTTTTCATCCTCATAGCAGAGCTATTACCTACACCACTCCTAATCACAGTTAATTGGAGTATGCTATATAGAAGAGATCCATAATCTTCAAAGCATCTGCCAAACAAACTACAGCAGAAGAGATTTCCCCTCTGCTCAAGGCATTTGGCAAGAGCACAGCAGCAGACATTACACCAAGTGGCCTTTTTGTTTCCACTCCCTGAGTCACAACCCTATGCATCAAAGATTGATTTCACGCCTATCTGGGATGAATGAGCTTTCCTAAATGTTTATGACAAGCTAAAAAAAAACAACAAAAAGGCAGCAAGGGGAAGGTGTGACTCACCAAGTATTTGCTAATCTATAGCTGATCTTCAGAAGTTATTACATTTGTATTGCGTTTGAGAAATAAACATGCAGATTTCTAACGCTTATCTCAGACCTACAGCACACAGTGCTCTATGATTACAGGCCACCGCAGCTGCTGGAAGGACAGAAACCACGCACAGTAGCCTTCTCCAGGAGACAGAAATACCAAGTTACCAAGATCAGTCAGAAATAGAAGAAAAGGCTTTCCTAAATAACAACATACTCATTGATTAAAGGCTTTTTTTCTTGAACTCTATTACAATCCCTGCTCTCTTCTACTGGATGTAAATAGCAGCACAGGCTCAGACGACTCAAAAAACTCTAAGTTTATTTTATGGCTTTTTAGCCACCACAGTTCTTTTCACATTTTGAGAAGGACCACGCTGTCTCATGCCATCCTCAAAGGTATTTGGCACAAGAGGTGGCAACGCCTATACCATAGCTGAACAGATAAACCTGTCCTCCCTTGGCTGGCTCTGAATCACTGTTTCAAATTAAGCACAAGATTATGGAAAATCCCGAGGTTTCCTTGGTATCCCCATATTCCTACTCCCTGTTTCAAGGGGGAAGTCCTACAGCACTTCAGGGATCAGTCTGGCTCCCAGCTAGGGACAAGCAAAGCACATAACAGCAGGATCCAGGCTCCTGTCCCAGCTACATTTTCTTCTCCCCAAACCAGTTTGTAACTGGCCAGATTTAAAGTACTCCAGCATGGGTTTGGAGGGGTTTCCCTCCCCCCGCATCTTTTAAGAAACCCCATTTGCACCACAAATGTTGCAGCCTGTGAAAGCTGAGTAAATGAACTGCCACCTCTGGAAAAAGTTTTAAACTGCTGGGGTGGGGAGGGGACAACACCCAGGGAGGTGGGACCTACCATGGCTGGTGATGCCAACAAACTGAACTTCAGACTAGGAAGATGAGAACTGGCAGCAGAGACCACACCATCAATCCCATCATCTTTCACAACAGTTGTTATCAAGTACATTCAAAGAAATTACAAACATCACTTATAGTAGGGAAGCTTATTCCCTGCCATTCCCAAAGCATGGAGAGCTGCATTCACTCCAGCAGGTACTCTCTTGCCTCAATTATCCAAGTGTATCCAACACTACCAATGCCAAAGAATCAAAGCCAGAGTGTTACTACTTTACTAGGGAATTACTCCACATGTAAGAGGTCCTTTCTCCTGAACAAAGCAACACGCATCATTCCACATACTTTTACAGAAACTTCCTCTGTTTGGGTTTCTTTTAATCGTCCTAAGATTTAGGACTGTGTTGTCCCACCTCCCAAGAAACAAAACAAGCTAATAATGTAACCTAAAACACAAAAATACAAAGACACAAACGCACAAACACCAACGTGTATTTAAAATTGTATCCACCGATAAGTTACTGCCCATCAAAGCAGATAGAAGACAAGGAACTCTGCAGCACTCACACCTGGCACAGAACTGACCCGTTCCATTGCCACCTGCCAGATGTGATGGGACCCAGTAAGGACATCAGGGCGAATCAAGTTAGCTCACCTCACCTCCACAGAAATCGGTCTGGGGTTTGTCTGCTTATTCTTCCTCCCATTTTTCCCTCCTTTCTGGCTTTACTTTAGTAGACCCAAAGTCTTTTTGCTCGTTTTCACTCTTCCTCTCTCCAGGCTATATTTTTATTGTAATGTGGGCACTTAATTCCTGTTCAATAACAAAAGGAATTAAGCACTCAACTACCTTAAAAACCGTGTTTCTTTTCAGTATGTTGTTCCTATTGTATTTCTTTTACATTCTCCTTCAATGACTACTAATATGCCAAGCCCAGGTCTTTGTTGTTTTTAAATGAAGCAAATCTCCTGACATCACTGGCAACAGAAGCCTTGCTTCAACAGAGAGTAACCAGTTACTCTTAACAGTGTATGGAAATGAATGAGACAATCCCCATTAACTATGGTTAATAACCACAGTTTCACACCCTATAAAAGTTCTGCTGCTTAGCAAAAGAGGAACAGGCAACCTTCAATTAACTCTTTCGTTCTTGTTTAAATACAATTTCATGTTCTAACCCGGGACCAAATTCTGTTTGCCCGATTCATAAGAGCACTTTGTCTCTTCTAGTGGGAAAACTCTGGTAATTCGGCTTTTATTCAAACAAATAAACCCTTGCTTTGACTTCAGCTGCTCTTATGGCCTTAATGTCATTAGGAAGGAGTCTGGATCTTGTGGCAAGACACTGTATCTTCCTCCCCACCAGGTAAATCCTGCACTGGGTAACAGCTGTAAAAGCTAGATGACTAACAAATATGAATGCAACAATTCAAAATAAGCAGATTGCTCTGTTATTCCCATTCTTGCCAGCAAGTGTTGCTGTTTACCAAGGGAAAGCAAGAATGAGAGAAAAAAAAAATTCAAATAAGATATTGCTAAATTTCCTTATTGTGTTTGTACCCAAATCCTTCCATGCAGAATTCTGATTCATCAGTTGAAACTCATCGTGGCTTCAGAAGAGCATGCTTTTGATAGCTTCTGAAAGCAGAAAGCTTGCAGACTGTTTTCTGCAAAAACCCCCGAACATGCACATGTTGATAAGCATATTGCAAATGCCCAAGGAGAAAATTTGTGTGGGGAGATAACTGCAGAAACTATTCTTGGTAACAGAGTTCTGCATCTGTTAAACTAACTCTGCTGGCACTGCACTGAAAATTTATATTCACGAACACGTGCTCCAAATGTTGTGAAAAAGATACTATTTTAAATTCTGTTTTATGTAACCTGGAACATCTCGGAGCTCATGGAGGCATTTCTATTGTGTATCGAGAAGGAGCAGAGCCTGGAGCTGTGGTGCCCAGCACAGGGCTCAAACAATAGCCAGTGCTGTGTGGGCATCAGAAGCCTGCAAGTTATAAGCACAGCAAAAGGCAGAGCAAAGCCCCATCTCCCACGGAACCAGGATACAGAGTCACAGGCTCAAACGTTGCTGAAAACCAGGGCTTTAAAACTGGGTTTTTTTTCTGGCTAAACCACTGTCACTCAGCACTGGGAAAATATTTAAGAAAATCCTTAATGTCCAGTATACCATGAAGTACCATTTTCTTATCCCCTCACCCAGGCCATGCAAGACTCACAGACAAGCAATAAAACCCTGGAGAGACCTGCAGATGAAAGTAAGACAGTGCGAGCCTCATGTGTGGGGCAGTGAATGAGATGGGAAACTTGGTCTGAACACAGAATGAAGCACCAGAGCCCCACTTTCCCATTTTAATAGACGATTTTACTGCTCAAACGTCAATACTTCTTTCAACTGTCTTATTTCAATCTGAAAGCTAACTTTTGGTAAGGAAGAAGTTCTTTACAGACTTCCCCCCCTCAGCATCAGCCATTTATTTTTTAATTCCATCCATAGCATTGTATTTTTGGACACTGCAAGAGGCTGGGCAGAAGCTTCGTCTCTCCCTGATACATCTTCAATGCCTCCTAAGTTAGATGAAGCAAAAATCACAGCACACTCTTTTCTAATACAACTTCTTTATGGTTATGCCTTTATGTACCATCCAGAACTGGACCCCCAGATGCACCTATAAATAAATGCTACAGATAAAGTACTCTCAGAGGCACTAAGACCATTCCTGCTGTACTAAGCCGAGTCCTAATGAAAAAAATAAATTGCAAGCAGGGAAAAATTTACCTACTTCATCCGCAGCTGAAACCTCACCTCACCAAATGGCTGAGAGTAGGCTGTGTTTGACATCACCTGAAGACCACTCCAGCACCTTTCTGCAACACTTACTTTGTAAGCAACCACATAAAGTCATTATCTCACCTGGGAATAACTGGGACCTTTACTTGTAGGGTAGCTGTAGAGATGTCCAAGCCCAAAAAGATTTTGGAGAAAGAAAGAAAGAAAAAAAAAAAACCCAACAAAAACCCACCAACAACTACAAGCCTGCAAGTTGCAGGAACTTCAGTTAAACAGTTTTCTAGTCTGTTAAACAGCCAAAAGCAGTATTAGTCTGTATCACTTACAACAGACTTACTCATAGCCTCTTCCTCCTGGCTCTCAGGGGCGATATTCTGGTACTCGTTTTGAAAGACAGCTCCCCTCTTTAAACACCTTTTATTAAAAAGCTCTTTTTTAACACCTCATGGTGCAGAGAGGGCCCTACAGTAGCCACAAAGAATGTACTTTTTCCTGCTAACCCATCCTCACAGCAACAGCCAGAAATACCCTTCAGTAACCCGTACGCGTCAACAAGCTCCATTACAGCCCAGGATGTTTGGTATAGCAGTTATTTCACAAGCCTCTGGTGGGATTGTAAATTCTGGCAGTGTCAAATGCATTTCCTTTTATTACAAAACCCATTTTGAAGCCATCAGAAAGATTTCTCATTTGTAAACTAGCACTTCTATATTTAGAGTATTACTTGGATTACAGATTTATTTTCTCTTCCTGACACTGCAGGAACAGAGAAAAAGAAAAGGCAGGAACATCAGTACAGGCAAGCAGGCAACTTTTCAAATATTGGAAAGGGTTTTAAGGTCTTGGAGAATGGTTCCCCTGGATTTGAAGGAAAGGCCTGAGTCACAACACTGTCCTTCACTTCACCCCTCCGTAAAAATGGAAACTCCTCCTCTGGCCAGGCTCTCCTGCAGTGGGACGACCTGTCTGCTTCTGAAAGCAAAGGGTCAAGGTGTGGCAGGGATCCATCCAGCAAAGGTCCATCAAGTATCCAGTTAGGAGAGGACCACTCACTTTCAGAAGCCCTCGTTTCTTCTCTGCTGAAAGTACAAATACTACTGCCCCAGTAGCTAAACATCGCGAGTAGATCACCCTCACAAGACATCTGCTCCCCCAAAGACAGGCAGCCTTTCAGAAGTATTGGACTAAGTTATCTTAATGGGTACGGTGAAGTACATCGTGATGTGGACTGAGAGTCAAAATATGACAGAGTTGACAGAAGTACAGATTTCACCCAATCTAACAACTGAGCTAATACATTAAGAGAAAAACAAGTCTCCTATACATGAGAAGATGAACGCAGATTGGCATAAGAGACCTCTAAATAAACACTAAATCTAAGTAACAAATACAACTGACAGGATAATAACTGATACCCTCCTTAAAGCAAAGCACCATATAGCTCTTTCTTACAGACTCGGGAGTCTTTGACTAAGTTCACCCAACTCGGATGAGCTTTCTTCATCAATTCTGGATTAACTGGCTCAGTTATCTACTCAGAGTAAATGGCATCCAAGCTTTTGATTCCTTGACTAAAACCTGCTCTGCAGCTCAATCTAATTTCTAGGCCTACACCTCAACAGCTTGGTACAAATAAACTGGGGGAGGGTTGCATACATTAGTTCCCAGATCTTTGGACACACTTTTTTTTAGGGGGGGCGGGGGGATACAACAAAAA
>JANHFX010018805.1:0-20515 GCA_027560015.1 Chloroceryle amazona | reverse complement strand
AAATAACACCCCCCCCCCCCCCCCCAAGCTTATGCTATAATATTGCATTTCATGTATTTACTTTTATTTTAACATGGGTAGGTATCTTTTCACATGATGGAAAAGTAGTCTGCATCTTGAAGTCATAATCTCTCTTCTACCAGTTAGCATGCAAGTCAAGAAAACCACTGGCCAGGTACCACTTGGATGGTTCACTATATTCAATCATCATCTAACTTCACTGGGAAATTTTATTTTTTTTTATGAGAACATGACTGTAATTTCCTATTTGTTGAACCCTAATCTGTCTGTTGTTCCTATTACCCATATTTTTCCAGGCTTCCATCCTCCCTTTCCCCAGAGAAAGGGTCTTTGAAAAGTTTTTATCAACTATAATGTATAATTTAGCTCACTCTAGCTATTTCCAGATGGCCTCCAACGCAATGAATTTATTCACTTGCCATGAATTTTCTAATAGGGAAGAAATAAATGGAAGCAAGACAGGGTTTCTAAAGCGAGAACCTTGCTAGTACCTCAGGAATTATGACATTTCATCTCTTCTAATAAAATCAGAGAGAATTGGATCCAATTCAGAGAGATACCAAACACTCACAATGACTTCACCCTTGTCTCTAACCCAAACAGCTTTTTCATGGAAAGAGGGCCACAGCACAAGCAGGTATTCAGACTGCTGGCACACCTTACTGGAATCTCTTGCCTGAAACTCCAGCCATTAACATACGGAGGAACTGGAGCAGGCGCTTCTATTTTTATTATACACCATCTTTTCCAAGTTATCGTTTTCCCCGCATTACAAGGTATTTGGCAAAACACAGAAAATCCTGAATTAGGATCAAGAATTAGAGAACAGACCTTCGCCTTCCCATCAGCATGGCCGTACTTTTTTCTCACCAGGGTCATCGTTCACGTCGTGTGTTGCACCGTACAAATAATTCATGGGAGTATATTGGAGCTTTTTCTCTTCTTTGGAAAAAGGAGCTCCTGTACAGCACCATCAGGCAGCACTTACATGAGGACAGCCTGGAAAGTCAGGAGACACATCTCCATATTCCTGTCTAAGACAAGAAGCATGAGTAAAGCCAGTGTTTCTCTGTTCTCGTTACAAGAGGGTTTGTCACTTGCCCACAGACAGTGCTTCCTTGGCTTGTCACATCTTAACTGAGGCTACACACAAGTCCAAGACTGTGACCATGATTCTCTGGACCACAGTGAAGCACCAATAGCTATCCACGAACACAGGCTGGGACCCAGCACTACAGGTTCACAAAACTTGAGAAGAAAAGCTGAAAGCTGGTCACCAACACCACCACATTTCTCCACCAATGTCTGCTGGGTGCTTTCTCCCATCTACAAGGGAAGGTCCCCAGAGACATCCCTAAGTGTACTTGCCCTGCCACACTCCACCAAATCTGGCTCATGAGCTCTCTCCTGGGCAGGACGCCGACCAGGGTTTTGACAACAGCAAGGCAGTGGGTGCACAAGGACTCTTCCCCATCACACTGACAGCTCTGCCTCATTGTTTCCCCCTGCTGCCATCTGCTTCTCGTGCCTTATTCTCAGAATGCAGATCTGCTGTGAAGCAGCCCACTGCCTTCCTCCATGCTCACATAGCACCTACCAGCAGCATGGGATGCTGGGTCCCAAGCAGAGATCCCAAGTGTTAGAGTAGAATAAGTCATAACATGCAGAACAAAAGCCGTTTACAAAGGACCTTGTTGTTGGAGCTTCCCAGATATATTGCTGGCAAAATAACATCACGTTTCACAATACATTCCCTGATGTGCACCAACTACAGAGGAGCCCACTTCAACCAGCAGAGCTCCCAAGTGCCCTGTGGCAAAGTCCCAGATCTATATACAAAGCTGCTGAGAAGAAACAAGGTTTATATTCTGATTAATTGTTCAGGATGAAAATATGGGGTCTGACATAATGTAATAGCTATTTTGGCACAACTTTTGAGGAGCATGAGTAAGCAGCCTCTCCTAATTGATGTGCAGATCCTGGAGTGGGTAGTAACTGCATAATCACTTCATGTTGTCTTCTGAAAGTTAACACAGATGTGAACCCTGTCAAACTAGTCCACAGTTACCAGCAGCAGCTACATACTGGAAGAATTTCATCCTGTTTCATCCATTACCTGCCATTTTCTGTCTCCCATGGAAAACAGATTAGCACAGGATGACTTGGACGTTACAGCCACAGTCAACGCAATTGATTCCAGGTCTCAATGGTGGCGGGAGGAATCAAGCCTCAAAAAACCTTGGCTTAACAAGTGGCCATTCAGGAACTGAGCAGCGAGAGCAGCCACATGTGCTGTTAGACCACAGCCAACGTGTACCAAGACAGCTTAGCTTAGTCTACGGTCAAAGAGGTTAGTGTAACCTACATGACATCATACTTGCTACGAACCAGGACTTTGCACACAGATAACTACTGCAGTATAGCTGACAACAGTAAATTATTACACCGAATTAACTAAACTATGATTAAGCCCTGATTAATTCAATAAACCAGTATATTTGGGACATGGTTCTTATGGAGTAAGCATAAAGCTCAAGAGAAGAGCCCTGGCCGGTTACCAGACCACTGTCATTACTGCTTATTTATTTAAGAAATTCAGTCATGTCAAGAATCAGTCACAAAGTCATCAAACTGGCCTCACTGGTAAAGATGTCATTGACCTTAAGCATGGTACTTTGTCACACTTTTTACTGGAATGCTTTTAAGACAGCAAAGTTTAGCCACATACAGAAAACCAACAACAGGCCAGCAACCATACAACTCACACATCACTTTTCCCATGTTCTTCTAAGGTCAGCAGTAGGATTTTATGTTCCATCTAACCCAACAACCCAACATAACCGCAAGCTGCTACAGAAGAAGTCCTGCCTTCCCAGAGTCTGGTTCCCAACCCTCCCCTGGGCTGGGTCTTGTAACTGTGTGGCCATAGCACAACTCAGTTCTGTAAACAAATTGAAAACTTTTTTTTTGAGCATGTGTGGTCCTTTCCCATTGAAGCAGAGAGATAAAACATCTCTCCCTCTAGCCATTTAGCAGCCAGCTCCTTCATGAGGTGCAGGACTGACACTCAAGGCACAAATGCTCATGGTCATACCTTCCAGCAGCAGCCTGCAGACAGAGATCAGATGTAGCACAAAACCACACCCCGCACAGTGCATAGTCCTTCTGCAATGTTCAGAAGGTGAACTTTTACCCCCCATTATTGCCTTGGAATTGAAGTAGTTAAGTGATAAGAGGCTATTTTTTCCCTTGAATCACTTGAATGATAGATGAAGCCTCTGATTCCACATATGTAGGTTCTAGAGGAGATGGGTGGGAGAACATCAAGCCTCCTGCATCGTCACCTCTGAAATCTACTGGTGAAGACAACACTAAAGAACTGGTAGAAGTGCATTTTAACATGAGAATGTATATCACAGGGCAAAAGCATGATAGACAGCACTGCTCTGCAAATGCCTTTGTGTTCATGTTCTGAATTTACTCTCTTATAGCTCCTGATACCCAGATCAAAAAAGATGCATAAACAACAATTTGTGCACATGATGTTCAGTAGAAAAGGAGAAAGCTGCCCCTCATCCCTGCAGCCACCCAAAACCTCTGGGTGGCAGAAGCTTGCACAGTTTTCTGGGCTGTTTAAAGGCCTGTACCTTATATCCAAAGGCAAGTCAGCCCACGGGAACTGGTGTGTGATGTCCTTCAAAGCATGAGGGTTAATACTCCACGGGTACATGCAATAAACACTGTCTGGGGAAAATTAACCCCGTTTCCCCTTGCATACAGCTCTGCTCTTGCAGGGGGGAGCAGCAGTACACAGTTATACTCCAGTACTGGGTGTAGTTAAACAGTTTTCTTGTCAGGAAAGATGGGGACTACTTTTCTTTGTAACAGTCATGACTGTGGTAGGATGTGAAATACGGGCACAGCAGTGTGATGAACGCTACCAAATAAATCACAAAGGCCAAGCCAATTTTTGTGACCTGACTCTGCTTCCTGAACATGTAATTTTTCTTCCACACACCACCCCTCTGTGCCTCTCTCCAACAATACAACACGATGAGTTTGGGTTCTCTCTTTAGTTATGACACAGAAGGGGGTTTCATCTATTACTCTGTATCACTCAGTTGCACCAGGGGTCCCTCCATCTTCTCCACCTTTATACATGTTTCTCCCAGCCTCTGCGAATGCCTCACATCTTCTGGCACTTGTACTGTCACAGCCATCCAATGTCCAGACATCGGAAAAAGCTGTCCAGTAAACCTGAGCAATAACAAGTCAGTGTGTCACAACAGAAATCCCAATTCCATTACTAATGCCCAATTTAATTCCGAACATTCCTTAACCATGAAAATGCAGAGGTAAGGCAGCACCTTCAAAATGCTTTTCATTAACAACTCAGCATCTAGCACAGCTCCCTGAAAACTGCATATAATCTAATTTCTGCACTACCCTGTTTCAGTTTCTCATTACTGAATATCTTTCATGTTTTAATTCACATGACATTAGATTTGCTGCACTAAATGAGAACCTTCTGAACTCCAGAATAAAATGGAGGTTAATTACTAAACCAGATTTTTTAAGTGAGAGTAAAACTCTATTAATGCCTAAAGCAATGCTAAACTTGACAATTTAATTGAAGTTAAGCATTGCAGAGTTAAACTGCCCCAACAGCTTTATTCAAGCAGCAGCTCACACAGTGTGAAAAAGACCTCCCAGGATCCAACATTTTACCCAGATGATGGAGGACAGGACTCCTCCTGTTCCCAAATCTGGCATTTACAGTGAGATGCTCAAGTGGCATTTCGAGATGGCCTTGTAAGCAGAAGTCCAGACCTCTCCTCATCTGCCTTGTACCCACCACTAAATCTTAGACTAAATGAGGTAAGACAAACAGAAGCAATGGGGTAAAAAGAGCTCCCACTGCTGGTGGTAGTGCAGGTAGAGGCAAAACCAAAAGGACTCCACGCAGACATCACCTTCATCTATGAACTTAAAGAAAGACCACCGAGTCTAGTGGGTCTCAGGTTTGTTTAGAGCTTCTAGATGGCAATCAGAAATCAAGTCTCTTCTCCAAAAAGTGCTACTCTGGGAAAGCACCCTTAACTTTCTGCTTATTTCTCCATAGTTACTGGAAATGGAAAAGGAACAAAGTCTGGAGCAGTAAATATGGATTATTTTCTATACCTGAAGTTTCACTATTGCCAGTTAACTCCAGTTACTCAAACATGTCAAAGCTTGACAATGAAGAGAAATTAATGCAGCCCCAGAAAAACACAAACTGGCAACTGTATAGTCAGCACATGTTCATTTCTGCATCTGGTACCAAGTGAATCAAGTCTGCTATGGCACAGCATAGCACTGCACTCTCATTTGCTAGGGACACTGTTGTTAAAAATTTGTAGTTAATTGCTACACCTCATTCTACCCTGGAAGGTACCTCTGAAGCAAACTTACAGTAATTGCAGTAAACTTTTTCTTTTTTTTACTCTAAAGAACATATTCTACCAGCTCTCCAGTTTGTTGGCCCTTGAAGCTGCCAAAAGCAACCTGCAAAAAACTAAAGCGCCATCCTAGGTAAGTGCATGATGCAAGACAGCCAAGGCAAGATCAGCCCCAGCTGAAGCTTAGGTACTCAATTCCACGGGATATAAATTTATCATCACTCTCCAAAAGTGTCTCGTACACTGTCATGATGAAGAGAGCCACAGCTGCAGGTTACAAAAAGGCACTTTGTGCACAGCTCGTTGAGAAACAGATTCTAGAATTATCCCCAATGATGAAATGGCCATAGTTCATGTTTACTATTTTAGAAGTAATTTCAACTTCAGTGTAGGAACTCATAGCGGACAAGTTACTGCTGGTGCATCAAAGACCTGAAATATTTTAGTCAACAGCCTTGTGGAATTATTATACATGTTAAACAGCCCAGATAACATCGCAAGCGATGAGCATCTGTCAAAATACTCTGCAAAACAACACCAAGGTGTGGGTTTGCAGCACTGGACACGACCTCTGCACTGAAGTTGAAAGTGCTTATTAAATGGAATGTTATGTTTCATCCATCCATAATGGGGAATGACATTGCAAAAAAATAGTTTGGATGAAAGATTGAATCAAGACTAGGAAGAAAAGCTGTCAGCCTTTGAGCAAAGACCAAAAAGGACACAGAAATTTTGCCCACCAGGTCTTTAACCATGCCTGTGCAGTCAATTGCTGTTAGGACAAATTGCAACAGCTTAGGTAAGAAATAGATCCCCCTTGCCTTACTTAGAGAAACAAAGCTGAAGGACTGTAGCTTGGGGAGAAGGTGTGCAGCATCCCGTATACTTTATCTTCTGTACACTGTGATACATAAGTCCAAAAAAGTTTATGTAGAGTTATATATAACTCAAAAAAAACCAAAACCCAAACAAAACAACCCACACTTTTTTACTGTGAGGGTCATCAATACTGGAACAGGTCACCCAGAGACACTGTGGAGTCTGTCTTTGGAGATTCTTAAACCCCAGGAAGACATGGCACTGCGCAACCTACTCAACATGATGAGCACTGGAGCCAGATGAAATGATCTCCAAAAGTGTCACCTCAATGACTCTGTGATTCTATATATCCACTGGGAAAAACAAGACTGTTGAAAATAACCCTATTTCAAATGTTCAGGCCACTGCACACACACCCAGTATTAGACTATCAACACTGTTATTAGCTCTGAGAACAACGGCGTTTGGATTCAGAAAGCTTCAGTTATTCCCAGCTCCTGTTTCAGAGGAGACACACAAGCATTGCTGTCGCAGTGGGGACACGCACACGAGCACTCAAAGAACTCTTCTTCATGATTTGAGCACATGCAAATCTAAACACTCATCTCTCAAACACCTTGAACTTCCCAGTGCTGAAAATTTGGGCACTTCACCTCACTTAAGAAAGTAAAAACAAAGAAACCACACCACTCAAAAATAACTGAACTCTTAAACCCACATTATTGTCAAGCCATCAGCAAAACCTGACTGATTGTGCTGCTCTTCCTCTGTTACGCAGACTACACCAAAATTCAGTTAATTCTGCATCTTGTGTTGAAAAGATTAAGCTTTTACCTTTTTCGGCTGGGATTTTTTTACTTTTCTAAGTAGTATATCAAAGAAAGTGGAATATATTAAAATCACAGTGTCAGGCTCCAAAGTACATCAGATTTAACAGCCTGCCATATGCTGAACACTCTTCTCCCAATCCAACAACGCGTTCGTTCAAACCATGAGCTGAAACTTAAGCACAAATAATCTTGAGCAGCACCGTTCACGTGCTTAAGGTTTGCTGGATGTGGGCAAAGCACTCCCGTGTTTGTTAGAGCCTCAGGGCTGCAACAAGTTTAAACCTAAGAGTACAAAACCAACTGAATTATTCAGGATTCTGAAATAATGAATACATGGAAGTGTTTTGCTGAACGAAGGTTTGATCAAGGGAGGTCTTCAAGCATATGCTTCACGTCAGCTGGCGTTTTAAGTCTCATCACTTTCAAAGAAGCCTCGGCATGAAGGCTGGATGCTTTCTTTAGCTTGCAGCTCCTGCTATGCCAAGGAACAGGGAGGGGGGTGAGGGGTGCGGAATAAAAAGCCTGTGGCAGGCTCAGGAAGAATGTTTTGGGGAGACGTTATAGCTATGTATCATTTTAATATTTCCATTACTTTTACAACTTCAAACAAGCCCAAGTTGTTTCTAAAATTCCAGGTCATAAACAAGCACATAGGTACCTCCCTTAATTTTAACTCAAATTTTCATCTTCATCTAACAAGATGCCAGGAAACAAAAAGGAGCCTGTTACCAAAACCTTTGATAAAATTCAGTTAAATTATCCAGATGGTTTTCATTCCACAGAAAATACTAAACCAGCAGTTTGCAGAGCATAGCATTTTCTAAATACACAAAATAAAGAGAAAACAATACACAAGTGGAAAGAGCAAACGCTGAGCCCGTTATATTTTTGTTCCAGCAGAAATGCAACACCATCAATACAATCTTGCAGTTCTAGAGCACCCGTCTTTCTGCTGCCAGGGGTGCTCTGCGACTGTTAAGAGCTATCAAAAAAAGCACACAGAGTTCCTAGTTTGACCGGTTATTTTATTCTATGCTACATGCAGAAAGGAGGAACTGCATTTCATCACAAAGCCCCCAAAGCCTGGCATCCCCTGTAGTGCTGAAAGAAGCCAAACAGCATCTACTGAACAACCTATGGACTTGGGATGACTCCACAAGCAGCCAGATTTAGCATTTCTCCAAATAGCCTGAATTCTGTAGCTCTTAAATACAGGGAAAGCTTTCTTAGATTAAACAGTGATTACAAAATTGGAATCTCAAGAGCTGCAAAAGTCCTTGCCACAAAAATAAATAAACCCACTGAAAAGAGAGAAGGACAGATACTGTAATTTTCTGCACTGTATTATTTAATAGACCTCAATGCAAAGGTATTAAACTAGAGGCGGGAAAGGCATCAGATAATTGTATGGCAACACCAGAAATCATTCAAATCCACCAGCAACAGAATTAGAGAACTGATCAGAAAGATCAGCAAGAGATGAGCCATGGAAAAATATCTCTGCAGTTGCAGATGGATATTCATCCCTTTTACACAGCATCCCACTAAAACGTTTCATAGCAACAGGGCAAGAGTTATCAGATAGCAGGGGATGAGACTGGTAACCACACAAACCAGTACCATCCTCCAGCTCGTATCACATCTCTACAAGCAGTATGAGAAAACAGACAAGCAAGTAAACCCAGTACTTAAATAATGGGGAGCTGTAAGAAATCAGTAAAGCATTGCTCCTTTAGATGATTAACATGTTTTTTCCTGCAGCACTGCTGGTTTCCCACATCAGCCAGCCCAGCCACGATGGCACAGACAAGAGCACCGCTGTGATCTGCTGAGCACTGCACCGTAACGACAGCACACTGATGATCTTGCAATCCTTTGGGAGAGCACGACCTGTCATCTTCCATGTGCATCTGTCTCTGAGCCTACCTAAGTGAGCCGTGCTCTGTGCCTGTGCCTACCTAAGTGAGCCCAGGCTGAGCAAGAGAAGCTGTGGGTATGAAAAGGGTGGGATTACCAGATGAGACCCCACCCACCATCAGAGGTGGTCCAGACTGGAGCTCACTGCAAGAGCCACCTCTTCTCACCAGCCTCCTTTGATTGAGCTGGGACGCAGCGCGACACTTGGCACAACAGAACGGCATTCGGGGACACGAGATCATTGGACCTGTTCCTCTGCAGGTCTATTTATAGTCTCAAGTGGTGCTGCAAGGCAAAAGGCCAAATGGTCAACAGTTTCAAAGAGCAAGTCTTTAAAGATACCATTGGAGACTGCAGAACACACATATCCCCCAGATCAGTGCAAGAGATCCCTGCAGACCCCAAGGAGGAAAATTTTGTGCTGCAGAGATCAGAACACCCCAGCACAACTCTTACAAGCACCCTCATTAGAAAGGCTGGGTGAGGGATAATCGTCTCCTCCGCAAACAAGGACTCCTTTGGAAAGACAGCAATTACTGCCTACTCAGAGGGATCTCTCCCAGAAAGGAGGAGGCTGCTGTAAAGGCTGGGTGGCCAATTCCTTTGGGAAACGCCAAAAAGTCTGCAAGACCGACCCTCCCCAGCACCAGGCTCCTTCCAGCCAGCCCCGTTTTCTATGCAGGGGCAGCTCCAGCACCTTCAAGATCCTTGTAACAGGCAGATCCATCGCATGCCTTTCTACATTACTCAACACAGTTGAAAACCAGAAAGTCCTTGCTGGCCCACAGCATCTTCAGGGCTAACAGCTCCTACAGCACAGCTCTCTACAGTAAATATCAAAAGCTGTATTAGCTGGGAACCAAATTATCACTTGCAGAATAGTTTTGCAATGAAATGGAAACTGTAAATTGTGCAACAAGCTAAATCAAAAAAACAAGTTTGTGATAGAGACATAATCTTATTTAATCTCCTGCCTTCTTGACTCCTTTGTAACTCGCACAGATTTAAGCTTCTCTTGCTTGAATAATTTCACATGCCTAAAAAATTAAGCACTCTTCAGAAATAGCATATACTTGTCTTTACTCTTAATATCCACCTTTGCCCAAGAGCTTCCTCTGACAGCCACCAGTTGGAGAGGCCCTTCAGCCATTAGCACCATCAGGGTCCCTTTGACTTCCTGCAACAGTTCAGGATCCTCTGGTTCCCATAACACTAAGGACATTTTCCCTTCATCCAACTATCTGTGCCCCAAATATCACCACTCATATTTCAAGCAGGTCTCCCTATTTCATGCCATGACCTCAACTGCTGAGATGTGGACAAATACCTTTGGACACTCCAAAGGGTGATGGACACATTCAGTCCCATGTTTTGAGTCACAGACAGGACTGGAACTCAAAACTTCGGTGTCCCGAGTGGTTAAAGCTGGGGCAGAGGGACACCCTGCTACCTACTTTTCCTTATCTCTAAGGGTAGACCTGGCTTTGGCCCATTGCTCCAAAAAAGGTGTAGCAAGAGCTCACCTAGATCACACAACCAAATATTCAAGGGACAGTGTTCAACACCAACACCAGCCTCTTATAGCCTGTCCTGGCTGACTCAGGCAATCCCCCACTCCACATGCTGGTTTCCACAAGCCTTCTTTAAAGCCACTTTTCTTCCATGTGTTCTGTAAGGAACCAAGCCACCACATTTTGTTTTAGTTTGTTTTTTTGATGTTTTGTTTGGTTGTTGTTGTTGGGTGGTTTTGTTGTTGTTTTTTGTTTGTTTGGGTTTTTTCTGTGTGTTTTGTTGGTTTTTTTTTTTAATTCCACTAGGCAACAGAACGCATAAAAATGAGATGATGCAACACTAAACCAAAGTTCCCCTTATGAATATAGCCCTAGGTGCCCAACAGGATGTGACAGGTGGACAGGCAGGCGAGCTGAGCAGGAGGATGAGGTCACAAAATGAGCAGTTGCACAGCATACTACTAACCTTAAATTCCAAACTCATTATGCACAAGCCTAACAAACAAAGGAGCAGCTTAACAGATTTACAATGTGCCTTCTCCAAGGGGGGAATAATTATTTATCAGATAGCAACCTTCGTGTTACAACAGCAATAAATAAATACATGATCCCCTAACTCTTCTGAACCATGCCTGTCTTTACTAGACATCTGGGATGGGCCTTTAGCTTGGCTAAGCCTGGGTAGCATTGTCAATATTTGGTACAAATAAAATAAAGCTTGCTAGGCTAAGCAGAAACCCACAGTAGTTAATGGCATCCCAGGGGACCCACTGCAAGAGCCCCACACTCCCTGAACTCCTTCCAGCTTCCAACAAACAGCCCAAAAGAGGTTTTTCCCTTTGCTTTTCTGCAAGATCATTCCCTCCCCACATGCGTACGTATCTCGGTGCCATTCACATTTCATTCTCTCAGGTTGCAACTGTTATTTATTCAGGCTGAAGTCCACAAACATCACAAAATGGGTTTGTACCTCTATATTTCTAGTTTGGCTTTACACCTACATATTACCATGCAGGGACACATCCAGAAAAAACATTTCCAAAGTAAGTCGCATTTTATTCAAACTCTTTCCTCCTTTATTTAAAGCCCAAAGAATCCTGAAATAGTAAATGTGCACAAAACATGCTCAGCCAGGCTCTCCCCCTGATATCCCAATGATCCTTTTCCACCTCTACAGTATTATTCTGACTTTCCAGTTTGAGGCTCCAGCACCACAACCCCTCCTTATTCCCCAGCTCTTGCCATCTGACAGCTTCCAAAGTCCCCCCATCTTCTCACCCTGAAACAGCTCCCAGATGATTTAGCTCCATCTCAAGTTCTCTAGATAGCTGCTTCTCCTCCAGAATAATAAATAGTCCCTATTTTCTGTGTGTGTTCACATGTTACAACAGGACGGCTGGCAGAAAGATCTGTAACCATCATTCATCGTTGCTGCCTCCATTCTCTGAAGCATCCTTCGTTCAGGACATTCCAGTTGTTTTCCCACTTCTTGTTACTTGTCTCCAGATCCCAGCAGCCCTGTCCTGCTAGGTTTCTACCACTCACACAGCACTTTGTGTTGTCACACATGGCAAAGACAAGAAATGGTCCCTCAGCATCCTCTGCTGAGACAAGCTTTGACAATAGAGTATCTGTTATTGGCATCATTCTTTGAATGCATTAAACTTGGCAAGCTTCCCACACCTAAAGATCTCAAAGATGATCAACATATCTCCAGGTACCCAAAACATTAATTTTCACCACGTGAAGTCCTTTTCTCACAGAATTCATCACAAATAAATTCTTTAATTTAGCTGTCGGCCAAACCAGATATGTAATCCTTGCACACAGACAAACAAATCTTGCCTTTGTAGGTTTGAAGAGATAGAAACCTCCTTCCTCCTACCTGCAACTTCACTGGTCTCTTCACAAGCGGTCCCACCAGATGGGCTGCGGAGAGTCCCCCCCAGCACGCTCCGCTCAGCCGCACCAGCCTAAGCGGCAGGTTCGGGTGGGTTTATGCCCCATTTTGTGTCCAAAGAGCAACACAAAACTGAGGTGCAACATACCTGTAAAACTAGGTCACCAGTTTGGGGGGAGCATTTAAGAAAGATGAATCCAGTTCTTCTAAGAGATGGGAACAGCCGCATAATCTCAAATGTGACTGCTTCCCTCAGCTGAAACGTCCCTACGAAATACCAACTGCAGGACTGATCTTCAGCTGCCTGACACCATACCTGTGGTATTCTAGAGTGAGAGAAAAAGGGTCTGAAAAAAAGGTATTTGTTTGTTCTTGCCGCTCATTGCTCCAAGAAATACAGAATTCATAAACTCCACATCTGCAAATGTATGTCTGCCTTCATTGTAAAGGAATAATCTTCATGGGAACTGATTTAAAAAAAAACAAACCCAAAACCAAACTTGTTTACTGTTGGAGGCTGTTAATTACAACATTAAAATACTAGCCCGAACCCTACATTAAACTTGCATTCTGTTTTACATAGCAGTATACGTAACCATCATCACAGCGAGCAGCTCTATTGGCTCACGCTGGAAGAAGTAATTATATATCATAGCAACACATTTTTGCCCTTCAACCTGCCAGTCCAGTCCATGCAGCAGCTGTGAGCAGCAGGTCAGGGCGGGGGGAAGCCTATGAAGGCTTTCTACATAATCACTTACCACCAAAGAAAAAAGACAAAAAAAAAAAAAAAAGCAAAGCTCTAAACCACCAGACCCTGGCTTGCATGCTTGGCAGAAAGCTGCTAACACAAACATTACAGCAGCAGAGATGTTACCAGAAAAAAGGAGCTCGATCCAAAGGCACTATTAGTGGTTACAGTATTAGCTAGCAGTTGTACTGCAAGCCTTATTATTTTTCACAATTTTTCTGCTTGTACCAGTGATATCCCCACTATCCTTCTTCACTTGGACACTCTTAAATCCACCTGAGAATTAAGTGTTTCAGGGAGAAGCCCACAGACACCAGTGACTAGGGCCTATGCAGAGCCACAAGGTGAAATTCCAGCCAAGGATCCAGGAACAGAGCCCTTCCAAAAGGCACCCCAAAACTGCCAGTGCCCACCCCCAGCAAGCAGATCCTTGCAGTGTCTAGAACTGAAAACTGCATGTAACTTCCACCACGGAGATGGGCTGGAGGACAGGCTGACCTGCTTCAGACTGTATTACACCCTTTGGTTCCAGTGAACCTCAGTATTTCAATCTTGATGCTCAAAACAGCATCAGCTTTTTCTTTTTTTTTTATTTTTAAAGCTGGCACAGATAACGCCACAGCACATTCGTAATATAACAATGCAACAATATTCCTCTTCCTGGGCTGTTTTCTCCCCTAGTATGAAATGAAGTGCAAAACAACATGCAAGCCAATAGTTGACTTGTTAAGAAAATAAATAAATAATCCCAGCTCTAGTATAGCAAGATACTGAAGCAATAGTTAACTGTCCAGCAAAATCTGCCACACCATGCTGCTTAATCTTGTTGTCCTTGTTCCAGCAAAAATGATAAAACTAAGACAGTGAATTTTACCAAACAAAAATGCTACAACCAATGTATTTCAAGACCTTTTTGAATTCAAAATAGAACAAGACAAACAATAATGGCCAAGAGCCTGACAGGCTAAATGGAAGCTGGACTCTCATTTTGTTCTCAACACTGAAACAGCAGATAGTTCTCGGAAGACAATTAACAGCCAACATGCAATTTCAAGTTTTTAGCAGAAAAGTAAACAGAGAATCACTTCTTCCGTTTCACTTCCAAAGTCTTAAAGCATGTTGCTTTGGAAAGCAAACCTAGAAATAGGAGGAGAGCATAGTAAGTCTTGGAACAGGTTTCTCCTGCACCCTCATTTTTAAGCAGCTGTACAGATTTCTTCCCATTAGACTTTTAATCATAGAAGGTGGTGAGAGGCTGAATTTGTTTATAAAATAACACATCTGCAAGTCTCCTCTGCTTTCATTTCCCAGTTTCCTTCCAGATCCTGGCCAAACTGCAGAGCAGGAATCAGCATGCTGCCTACCATCATGCTGGAAAGGACCTCCAAGACACCACCCTAAGTGCCAGGTTAAAACACACACGGTGCAAAATAAGCTCTGCAATGACTTCTTAACGACAACTGGTAGGTTCACAGCAGCTCCAAAAACCCTGGTCCAGAGGCTTATGAAATTACCTCTACTACACGTGGGGAAACAAGCAGTACCAGGGACACCCCCAGCCATCCATCAGCAGGGCTGCATCATTCCCTTTCAGCCATTTAAAGGGCAGAAGAATATATCGATTCCAATTATCACCTGGATGTTGTAAATCGATAGCAGCCAGCTAGGCTCGTCAGAAAGGTATGGATTTATTTCCTGCAGAGTGCAGATGTACTTACAGCTAATACAGCCAGCAGTCCAATAAATAAACAGAAAATACATGTGCACACTAAAAGGTGCAAAGTCAGTGCAGTCAGCTCAGCCTCAAAGTACCTGTGCACACTCTGATCAGCTTGGCAGCCAAACGAAATCCTCCCGAGGAAAGCAGGCTAAGGGAGCAAAAAGGTGATGTTCCATAGCTCGTATCAAAGCAAATGCTGAACTGAATTTCATATGGGCTATTTCTGTTTCCTTGCTAAATAGCAGAGGCCTACTGCAAATAACAGAGCAAAGAGTTTTGCAGAAGAGAAAAGGTCAAGGATCTCTCACCATGGAAAACGCTCTGCTGCAGACAGGGAGCAGCACTAGCTCCCAGAATAAAGAAATATAAAGAAGTATCACTTATTGTCTCCACATGTTTATAGAACAGACACTCAATTGCAGCCTTTTCCTTTTAAGACTGTTTTCAAAACTAAAAATGTAGAAAAAAAAAAAGACATGGCGAGGGTTTCCTTCCCAGTGAAGCGAATTTGAGGTGCAGAATAAACATGGGATTATTGACTCACTCACAAAAACGTTACTGGAGAGATTTCAAGGAGACATACTTTTGGCTCAGCTCTACTCCCACTGACATCGGGTAAGACTTTTACCATTAACTTCAGTCAGTGCTAGCCTACGTATCACTTTAAACTCAGCTACTATTACCTTTTAGTTTAAAATACGTAATGTTCCTCTGAAACAGACGGAAAAAATATTTCAGGAACTTTTAAAATCTGTTCCTCCCAGATACATTTTTATTTTTTTTTTTAAGCACACTGAGACGCGGTTCCTGGATGCAGGCACATGTGACCTGTTCTAAATAAAGGATATTTTCCACTTCTTGCACAACTGGAACAGATATAAGCAGTAGCTTGAACAAACTGCATTGCAGAACCCAACCAGAATATAAAACACTTGAACGAGATCCATAAATAGCAGCAATATGAAAAGACTACCTTCAATAAGACACAAACTCAGTGTTGAGAAGCCTAATGTAATCAAGTTCGAATTTAATCACGCTGCAAAGTTCATTTACAAAATTTAATTTGTTCATCTGCAGACTAAGGCACTTTAGAAAGTCGTCTTTGGCTCCAGAGCAAGTACACATTTCAAAAATGCGTGCCTCTGATGAAATTACTATTTCCTCAACAAACACTGGGTAATAAAAGGGAAGCTTTAACTAAATCAAGACTTCGATGTTTAAAACAACACCAGAAGAGTGGGGGGAAAAGCGCTTTACAGAGGATCCTAAACTGGATAGACATATGGTACCCGCTGATAAAAGTACACTATTGAATGTTTACATTAAAAAAAAGGCATTTGGACACCAGGAATGATAAGAATTTTATAAAAACATCACTGCTTTAATAATGACAAACTCTACATCTCAATGTTATTGCTCAGAAAGCAAGACTAAGCTTCCTAAAAACTATCATGTAACTTAAAAACAATTTATTCCACCAAAAATACTTCAGTAACTGCATCATTCAGATGCTTTTTAACCAGTCTGAAAATAAATAAGCTGGGAAAGGGCAACAGAACAAAAAAAAGCACGAACAGCAGTAATTCACCTGCAGGTACATGGTTTTGTTAAGAGCAAGGCAGTAAATTACAACAACTGACAACAATTTGCTGGCACTTGCTAGGTTGTGTGTACCATCCAAACAGACACAAATTACAGAGAACCAAAAAACAGAGGAAACCAATTGAATATAGAAAAATGTTGCTGCATTTGGCACATCTGGGTTAGTTCCGATTGCCCTGCACAAAAGCAGGCTGTAAAGTCTACTTCCAGACTGATATCCAAAACATTGCTTTAGCAAGTCCTATGATTTAAAGAATCCACGTTAGCACTACAGTAGATGTAACTTAAGCCTACAGCGCCCTGAGGACAGCAGGCAGGCACGTCAGGATCTGTGTTTACCTTTGTAATAACTGATTATTTTCCTTCAACTGATTGCCTGAAAAGAAAACTCGATCGATTTCGTTGTGCACTGCTTATAGCAGAAATCATATTTACTTGTTCATTACACAAAGATAAATATATTTAAGTGTATGTACTTCTAAATTTAAACTATTATCCCTCAGGGATAGGGCAGGAGAGGACTAAAGTATGAATGTGAGGAAAAAAATAAATAAATCTCATTGTCTTACTGACTAGTCACACAGTCCAGTCTCCTCCCACAGTGAAAAGTGACTCTGGAGAAACCAAAGTGACTGAAACATCTCAGTTTTCAAAGACATTCAACCACAGCAGATTCTAGAGAGCCCTTAAATGCAGCTAACACTTCACTCAAGAAGTTAACTTCTCATGAGTCTGAGGGCTTTAGGAAATACGGTTGGAACTGATGTATCTCAGCCCCATGTAGTCCCTCCATCCCTTGCGATTAAAGTTGTTTGCTGGACTTAACTTTTTCCTTGTCCTCTAGCATTCAATTGTGGCTTGGCCAAAGTTAGCACAGCATTTACTGCAAAGAGCTTTTATTATCGGACCCCTTGTGGCTTTGGATTGCAGACCTGAATTATGAAATACAGATGGAGTAATTGCGAGGGCACAGTAAAGAAACCTTTAACTGGATGTCATATATTGGAAAACAAGCAATCTGGGAGGAAGTGAACGGTTGTTTTACTGAGTGAAGGGCAGCAGCATCAGCAGGGCTGACTTAAAACTGGGCAACAACAGAATGTTTCTGCTTGGTTCAGAGCACTGATATCCTTACGTATTTCTGAGCTCTGGTACTCACAATTTCAGCTGCTATTAGCAAGCCAAGAATGCTTCTCACCTCTTATGGTTAAAAAAGATCAAAGAAAGCTCTGAATATTGCTAGAAATGATCAGTTCCCACCAGGGAAAAACGGTAGATGGATATTTAGACTCATCTCCTAACATCAGCTATAGCCTCTGATTTGCCTGCTCCCCAGGCACCTTTCCAGAGCGAAGCTGTGGAGAAGATGGTAAGAAAGCCATTTCCATGGCCACAGTCCCATCATTACACCACACTGACCTGGTGCCGCTCCACTGGCTACCGTGCAATTATTCCTGATCTACACCCACAAGAGAAAGCAGGAGGGTGATGTTGGATACCCTTTGATAATCATCAGTCAGACTGGTTTCAGGCCTGAGCAAAGCTGAAGGACCACAGTTCTCTTAGATTACAATCTGCACATCATGAAGCAAACAGGTTTGTGAGCAGCTTTTGCCTCCTGTTATCATCACGTTTTATCAGCCTGGCTCCAGGGACAGGTTTATACGGACCTGGCAAGGGCCCCTGGCTCCTTTGCTACTTCATCTCCCACAAAACCAGGAAGACAATCGAGACTCTAGCTGGAGGTAAGAGCTGTATGGGAGCTGGGCAGGCTCCACGCTGAGGTTAACATATCAGTTTGCTATCTGCCAGCAAAAAAACACGGGTTCTGATTCCACCCTCAGGGCTCCCTCTCCTTGTATGCATGGGTACGTGTGGAGGGACATGAGGCAGACCGGGGCAAGCTGGTCACTTCTCTTACCCAACAAGCCCTCCTGGAAGCATCAGAAGAGCTCTTGGCCTGACGCCCCACCAGGATGTCAGGGTGACCGACACAGGGGTCACTTTAAACCCAAAGGGTGGGCAGTGCTGGCTCCACAGGAGTATCAGGTAAGAACACCCGCATGCAACTCAGTCTAGGAAAGTCTGCAGTGACAACGTTCAGAAGATGGCCAAATACTCCAGTGCTTTACTACAAAGTACTTTTATTCGCTTCCTCTTGAGAGAGTGAACAACACAGGGATGCATTCACATCCCAAAGCATCAAGTCACGGGAAATTAAAGCAGCCTGAACATCTGTGCAAGGTCAAACACAGACCTGCTAGCTAAGCTCCAACACAGACCTGCTTGCTGCGCTCCATGCCCACGCCATCTGAAGGCACAGACAAACTGCTGATTACAAAGTGGACAGCCATAAAGTGACAACTCCTGCACACCAGTTAGAACCCACAGCTATTGCAAACAGGGCTACTGGACAATGCTGTCACGATCTACTCTGCGATAGCTGCACTCCCCTGGCAACTCAAGCACTGAACCCAAACCCCGTGGGTCTCCCAGATGCCTCCCACCCAGCTGGAACCCACCTTCTCTGTGCTGTCCTCTCTCCACACATTAGCCTGGTTCCCAGCTAATGAACTGGATAATGGCAACTTCCTCGCACAACCTTGGCAAGCAGAGGAATCCTGACAGCTCTGGTTCAGCTGGTTGGCCCCTCAGGCCGTGGAAGGTTGACCATCACCACCACTACATGCCCCATTTCTCAGCAGTACCGAAGGTTCACTGCGAGATAAGGCTGTTGTGAAGACATTTCACCTCTGCAGGACATGGTCCCCACTTCGCCAGTCCTTGTAACGGGGACAGAATTTTTATGTTCTTACAAGATGTTCAATGTTTCTTAAACATTCAGCACGCCATCAAAAATTCATTTTGTTTACTCTGAAGTCTGCCTGACAGGCGGTACAACCTAAGCTCGCCGTAGCACTATTTTAAATATTTACCTTCTCATTCATTTTTCAAACGCACAGCCATACGACGAGCATTGTTCAAAACTCAAACCCATGACGATAAAGACAAGCTAACAACAGACTCGATTACAAACAAGATTACTCGCGGCAACGACCTTAAGAGTCCTGCTTAGGAGAGAGTCGGGATGAAATGGAGGGGTCGTTACCGCCGGAACGCTTTGAATGAAGCTGCCGAAGAGGAAGAAACGGGCCGCTGCCGACAAGGGGGATGCTCAAGGCTCGGGAGAGCGTTTGCTTCCTTTCCTAGGACGGAAAGCGGGTACGGAACACCTCGGAAAGGAGAGAAACACACACCGCCTTATTTCCCTTCGCAGACCATATCTAAGCGACGCAGCCACTCCAGATAAGAATAAAGCATGTATCTCGGGGAAAAATTACTTTAGGAAGAAAGTGACGTACCTAAGCAAAAGTTTCTAGTCCCCAAGCAACAAACCTGCCCTCCAAATCAAAACCAAAATGTATTAAAAAAAATGAAATAAAAAAAAAACACAACCCGAAACAACTTCACATGCCCCAAGACCTTGCAACAACTTTGCAGCTTGGCGCTCCCCCCACCCGAGCACCTGCCGGGGGGAGAATGGGACGGGCATGACAAGCGGCGGCCCTCACCGGCGGGACAGGTGCGGCCGGGGCCGCGTGTGTCCCGACCCGTCCCCGCCCGTGGCTCCCCCGGCGTGACAGCGAGGCCCCGCACGGCCAACAATGCCCTTTACATAACGCCGGCCCGGCCCGGCCCGCCCTCCCGCCCAACAACGCCGCTATTATGGCAGGAAGCACTAAATGGCCGCCCCGCTGCGCAGGATGCGTCCCCTCAGCGCTTACAAACGGCCTGACTCAGCGCGGGGACCGCCACGGCCCCGCAGCGCGGGGGGCACCGCGTCCTCCGCCCGGCGGAGCGGGTCGCCGACCGCCGCCCGTCCCACCTGCTCTTGAGGGGCTGACTCTTCAGCTCGTAGTAGGTCTTGGGCTCCTCGTGGAACTCCTCGCCCACCTCGAAGTCCGGCACGATCCCCGACTCCGCCTGCATCGTCGCCGCTGCGAGA
>JANHFX010018804.1:0-22044 GCA_027560015.1 Chloroceryle amazona | reverse complement strand
AATTTTTAAAAGAAAATCTTTATAAAGGAGAAAAAAAAATCTTTTGTTTTTTGGATGAATCATTCAATATTTCCATCCTACATGTGAGCTGGGAGTTAGAGGTATTTCCTCTATACTCTTACTGTACATATTTATTCAGGTAAGTTGTAACTTTTTTTCTCTTTAAAGGTTGTGATAACTATCATAGTTCATTGATGTCTGAGATGTTGCGGCTATTGTGAGCTGTTCTTAAGATTTCTACGATCATTAAAACTCTATTTATGCAGCTGTACTGTATCTAACTGGGATGGAGTTAACTTTCTTCATAGCAGACCTTGTGGGACTGTGTTCTACATCTGTGAATGAAATAGTGTTTATAACACAATTTTTTATTTTTTTTTCTTCTGTTTCTGAGCAGTGCTTGCACAGCATTAAGGCTTTCTCTTTTTCCCATTCTGACGCTGCAGCAAGTTGACTCATGGTCAAGGAGTTCAGAGGGAACACAGCCAGGATGGGCCAAAGGGATACTCCAAACACCATGATGCCACATGCAGAAATAAAAACAGGGGTAGAAGGAGAAAGAGGGACATTTGGAGTGATGCCGTTTGTCTTCCCACTGTTATACATGATGGAGTCTGGCTTTCCTGGAGATGGCTGAATATCTGCCTGCCAATGAGGAGTAGTGAATTAATTCCTCTTTTTGCTTTGTTTGCTTGTGCAGCTTTTGTTTCAGCCAATAGACTGTCTTAATCTCAATCCACAAGCCTTTTTGTCTTCTTTCTGGTATTTTTCCCATCCTGCAGCAGAAGACAGTAAGCAGTGGCTGTGTGGTGCTGCTGTACAGTTGCTGTCTGTAGTCAATACACTATAATACTTTTTGCTACCCCGAATGGGACTAGTAAATTATGATAGCCTTGCTGATCACTTCTTGGTTCCTTGGTGGGAACTGGGGAGTTGCATTTGCTAAAATACTGCTGCCAGTGCACCATCATTGTAGCAGTTGACACCTGCTGTTCTTTCACACACAGAAACTGTACAACAAAAGGATCATCTGAGAAGCTGAGCAAGGTAGACAGTTTAATTTTCTCTGTATTCCCAGTGGCTACACCAGAGACCCATCACTTCTCTTGGATCCCAAAGGTAACTTTTCTGAGGCAGGATCTATGCCAAAGATACACAATTCCTCCAGACTGGTCACAAATGGATGCTTCTGCCACTTGTCCACTCTTAAGCTTACCCCATCACCCAACCCAGACAACAGCTGTGATTCCCTAGTCACTGAGGGGTATAATGAATAACCAAGTAATAAATAAACATGAAATTTATTTCATAAATGCATATATATTATGCATTAAGGAGTTTAGCTATCGCAGAGAAGAACACCAGGAGAAATGTAGTAAGAAAATGTTTTTATTTTTAGAACAAGAGAAAAATCAAAGTTTTAAGAGGCCTTACAAGATTGTGTTGAGGGACTGAAACAGTATCCGGAAAGCCTTGAAAAAATCTATTGTTCTTGAATGGTTTTTAAAAATTAAAAAATCATTTCTTCTTCTTTAGTTTGGGGGCAAAGTATGGACAATTTTTCTCTTTCTTAAGCTGCCATAGAAATGTTTGTTACTTTTATCAGCCTACTTTTAAGCTGCACGTGGGTGTTCTTATAAGTATTTAAATGCAGGAAAGGAAATTTTATACAATTCTTCTTTCCATCTCTGCAGTTATTTAAGCATTTTGAAACTTGGGTGTTGAATAAGAACAATATCTAAATGATCCACATCTTGAACTTTTTCTTCTATTTTCCTCAAATTTTCAAACTTTTTGTTTATTTTTTATTTGGAAATGAGATTATAATTTTGAATATTATTCATAAAAGGTTATCTTTCAATTTGGGTGTTTTTTAACATGTTGATGAGGCATGTGAATAACTTGGTAAATTTTATGTAGATAAACTACTGTTATGGCATGGACAAATTTGTTTTTCCAAGTTATATTTAGTGAGCCCAGTAGAAGTCATCTAGAATTCTCTGGTCACTGTTGTATTTAGGATATACTGTGGACCTAAAGAAATACATGCTGGATCTTGTACAGGAAGTTTAGACCTCACTCATATTACTGATGATTTGTTATTTGTCTGTTGCAGCCCCTTTCAGGCAGGTGGAACAAATTCAATAAATAATGTTGTCAATCTGTCTGAAAATACATCATAATGTAGCTTGAAACTCAGATGATTTAGGTTCAAGATAGAGAGTCTGGATGTTGCGAAACCTTGTCTGCATAAAGAAGAAGATCCATACCTTTGTCTTTGATCCATGGTTCCCTAACTCTGAGCTGGGTGATGGGGTGGTGGTGGTGAACCTAAAAAACTAAAAACACCAAATAAGTGCCCTCCTTCCCCCACCCCTGCTTTTTTTTTTGGCATCTGTTCTTGCTCAAATGAAATCTTACTAGCCACCTCATATCTTAACTGTTCTCAACAGAAGGGAATAGTTTTTTCTTCTTTCTGTCTAGGGTTACTTATGATAGTGTTACCTCATATATTTCTGGTTTTGTTGTTTCCTAGTTTCCGGAACTAGTCAGAGATCTTTGGGTAATGGTGTAAAAATTACCCATAATCTTTAGGTAATTTTAAAAGGATGAAATTGTCTGATTTTGTGTACACCATTTGTCTTTAGTATTCTTTTTGTATACAGTATGTAAGAAAATAAAAAAATGATCAAACCCACTGAAAATAAATGTTGCAGAACTGGATTTTTGCTTTACAATTTAACTATTTACTAGCATAATTGCAAGAATTGTAAACAAAAATTCAATGTTCTGAAGGGGAAAATAGTATTAGTAGAAGGGGAGAACTGCATTTATATTCGCTTTCTACAAGTGTAAAACACAGCTTTGTATCTTATTTTTCTTTTTTTTTTTCTTTTTAACTCTGTTAATACACATGGTTTTAAACAATATACATAAAATAAAATATTCAGCTTTAAAATTGCTTTAACAACCAACTAGGAAAACTTTCCACATTGCTTATCTGAAAATTGGAATATCTACATGCATTAAAGTTAATATTTACCTTTTTTTTTTTCTATTGATATATTAAAATCAAAACATTAAGACCTGTGTGAATTTATGTAGGGAAAATCATAATAATACAAATTGTATACAAACAATAAAGCTTGGTTTCTTCATTAGAAATAAATGCAGTGCTCACATGTACTGTATCTAAATCCAGCAAAATACATGTCTACTTGAAAAGCTATTCAAGGTGAAGAAGTTCGATGAATGTAAATAGAATAAAAGAGAAATAATAATATAACTGCAAAATGGTATATTTTTTCCAATTATTTAGATGAATTAAACTTAAACTATACATCTTTGTTGATTAAATAAAATTTACCATCTTCCATGTTGTTATGGCTTCTTTGGCCACAGAGCTGTGGGGCTCTGCAGCCTAGGTTATTGTATCTAAAAATTATATGCTGTCAATCCTTTTAACTTTGTAGATATAAATGATATGACTTAAATTGGATAAGATTTTATAAACTTTCTTGATATTTTGCATGTATTGTATGATTACACAAGTTGTTTTCTATTATAGACATAAAATTATACTGGCAAGTACATGTTTCACCTTAACAGGATCTGATTTTCTTTTTCATAAAATTCATGTAATGAGTATTCTAAACCACATTATTATCTTGAAGTTCAAATAACCACTAAAAATATATATCAAATAAAACAGATTAAAAAAAGATTACATCATGAAACTGACTCCTGAAATCTCTTTGTCACCATTCTGTGTTAGTGTACTGAGGGCCTGGTACAAAATAAGGGGATGCTGATGCAAATAGCTGGTTTTCAGGTAGTCAGAGGTCTTGACAATATGAATATAATTTCCTGAGAGACAGGTAGCATTCTTCATTTATTGAAAATTCTCTGAGCAAGGAACCCGACATTACAATCATTAAATACAATCAGACATTTAGGTCATGAAATCTTGTAGTCTGATTGATAATGGTATGTAAAAATAACATGAATATCAGTGGCTAATCAATGCATTGAACAAGGAAAGAATATGATGTTTCAGAGGTGTAGTAAGCATAACATATATGATTACAGAATTGTCTATTACTCCACACATTAAGTTCATCATTTGTCATCCTTAAAAAGCCTTGAGAGGCTATTGAACTGACCTTTTGCCCTGGGAATTGGGTATGCAAGACCTTGCCTAAGAGGCATTTTTGTCCTATAATCATTAAAAATAAAAATTAAACACATTAATTATATAGGCAATTGTCAACATGCTAATGTGTACCTACACATCTCACCAATTACTAAAGGGTATTTCTAAGGGGAAATAAGCCATATTAACATTAGTTTTGTAGGATGTCTTGTGTTTTGGGTTTTTTTATGTTCCGTAGGTCCTGGAGGTCATAGATTTGTTAGTTTTTTTACAGGCTATGCGTCATGTGGCTTTGTAAAAATCAGTATAGCTTTGTTTCCATAGAGCACTAATCCTAAACAGAAAGATGGATTAAAATTAGGAACAGAAAATAACATGGATGTGCTCCCTTTCCAGCTTTTCCAAGATTTCTTTCCAGTCTTATTTTTCACAAACTGATGAATGATTGACATGATGATCTGTAGTCTACAGTACACACACACAATGTGAAGAAGGAATCAGGTTTTGGTAAACCTATTTTGCACTTCTATAATTTTGCTAATTTTTACCTTTGCAAACTCAGTTTCACTAAAGGAGCCTGAATTAAAAATTGTGTTGGCGCCAGGTCATAAAAGGATGTTTAATTAAAATTTCTGCTTCTTCACCATCTCAGACTTGGCTATGCAGGTTTAGCTTTCTATTTTATCAAAGGGTCCTGAGGGCTTGCCTACTTTTTGTTGTTGGTGGTGGTGGTTGTTTTTTGTTTTGTTTTGGGTCTTCTTTTTGTTGTTTTGGTTTGGTTTAGTTTTTGTTTGTTTGGGTTTTTTTATTAATTTTTATCATTGTTGTTTCGTTTCTTTGTTTTTATTTTTGTTTGTTTTGTGTTTTGCTTGGGGTTTTAAATTTTGTTATTATTATTAAGTATGAGAGGAATTGCATATGTTTCAGATCTAGGGATCATTTGTGACAGTCACAACTAATACATTATCTAGCAGAAAGGTCACATATGAAATACAATATGGTGGTTGTAAAATCACCTGTCCTCTACTTGCATCATCTCTAACCCTGAAACTAAAATTAGACCAAACTGAAAAATACTAGTCTACTTGTCTCTGTATTTTTGGAGGGGAGAGAGGTTTTAAGAGAGTTGAAGGATCGCTTTTTAAACAAGGTGTCCTTTTCAGTGTTTTCTGTCGTAAAACTGTCTTTAATAACATTTTTCTTTGGCAAATAATATTTGAGTGGAAGTTTTCCCCATTTCCTCTAATTCTAGAGAAATCACGTGCATCTCATATGCTACATTGGTCTATACCTGAACTGAACCATAGATTTCCTAGAGCAATTTTTTCGGGGGGGCAGGCGGTCCAGGTATGTGCTATTACTTCTCAGTATTCTGCTGGACTTGTTAAAGAGTTATATAGCAGAAAGAAATTTCTTTACAAGACTTGTAGTCATCCTCTTTTACAAACTCCAACTTTTTAAATTTATAATCTAGAATTTTTAAATATATTACATTACTGGATGAGATATGCAGGTATAAGTAGGCAAAAAGGTACTATTTATATGATTCTGTTATGTACAATTTGCAAACATGAGCTAATATGGGGTATTCGCATGGGCAGTTTTTCAAGTTTTTGTTGTGCTTGATTTGCCATCTGTACTTGTTCACACTCCAGTGATTTCTGCCTCTAATTAGGACATGGATAACAGAAAAAGAATTGGAGAGTTGGAGGGGAGAAAATGAATGGCAGGGTAGAATAAGATGCCCGGCTTAAAATCCATGAGAATTATTTTAACAGTGATTGGAATCATCATGAGCACGCACTAAAAAGCTATTCCTGTATGTTATCTTAAAAATGCACTTGACCCTGTTCTATATTCCTATCCTAAAATTAGACACCAAACAGGCTAAATTCCCCACCTCTTTGCAACTTCAATATTTGAAGTGGCTCGTTGTTGTGTAAACCAGTTCACAATTTGGCTTTATGTTTTTTGCCATATGTTTTCTGAAGTTATGCTGGTTTGAACTCATGAATAACTAAAGTTCCGTTTACTTCTATGGCAGCTGTCTATATAAATCTAATGGCTTGTGCTTGTTTTTATAAGGTGTGTAACTAGTGCTTGATTTGTAAACATATTTTCCTTTTCTCTATGTGCACATGTATATATATCCTTTTATACATAGGAATACTTTTATATATCATTTCACTATTTGAGCAACAAAATATTCAAAGTAACTCTTTCAAAACTGACTAATGGTGAATGGTTAAAAGGCTGTATGTGGTCATGAACGTAGTAATCTTCACCATACCAGTTCTATTCTCCTTTATATCATAAGCAGAACTTGTATACCCTTGCTCTTAAGCCCTTTATGGATCTATGTACTCTTTGATCTATGAATCTTTCTGCTCTTGAGCACAGTATTGTATAGTTCAGGTGAATTTTAATCTTATTTACTGAGAAACTTCTAAACATTTTGTTTTCTTCTCTGTGGAGAGAAGAAGGTATCTTTTAGAAAACTTCACTGTGTCATTGTAAACTGTCATTTGTTTACAAGAAAATGATCTACCTAACTTTGGGTTGAATAATCTGGAACTTAATCTGAAAATACAAAGTAAATTTTAAACATCAATGGAGCTCATGCTTAGGCAGTATGTTAACTACTCATCAGTTAGGGCAATTTTGTTTTATTTGGCTTAATTTTTTTTATACTTAAAGTTATATATTTAATAACATTAAATTCCCAGTATGAAATTAATAACAATGAATAAAAATAGAAATTAGATTAAGTAAAAATCAAAGAAATATGTTTCTTTTATGGAACCCTTTTTTACACCCTTGCATATTGTCTGTCTTCTTGGTTTAAAGGAAGAAAAAAACTCTTGCTGAGTCTGAATGACCTAAGGTGATGGTGGCTGCTTAAGGGATGTGTGTTCAGGCAAAATGTATGCTCTGTTTACAATTAGTACTATGCTTTTTCTTACTGCAGTTTATTTTCATGCTGCTTTCTGCAAAAGTATGTGCTCAGCCATCTTTTACTTTACAAAATTTCCTGTTGGAAAATATGTTAGATTCCCATAGCAGAAACTATTTTCTTGATCTGAATTCCACGGAGTAACTAAATGACCTGTCTTTCTACTTTAACAATATCAGCATGCACTGATATCGAGAATAAATAAAATCAGAGTCCTGTAATAGTGACACTGATAAACTGAGCTATTTTTCATCAGATTCTTCACTGTAAATTAAACTACCATGATTTCTGCAAACTTTTGTTTACTAAAGTTTTATATGAATGCTGTCTGAGTAGTTAAACTGTTAAAGATCACTAGGTTGTATGATAATTTATTTACTCATAAGACAAAGATCCATTATGTTTCTGATCTTTTGGAGATATTCCATTACATTAGTTAAAGTCCTGATGAACTGGCTTCCCAATGATCCTTTCCTGTTACTCCTACTAAATGCTTCCTGTGAAATGTATAAGTTAATTTGCATTCATATAAACATGATGTTACAATGCCATTTGCTTTCAAACATTACCAAGGGCTGCGGTACTTACTGAAGGCTATAAATATGCATAATCTTGTACTTCCAGTTTGAGCTCAAAGAAGATTCAGAACAATTTTTCAAGAGTAGTGTGTGTTTCAGTCATACTCTTCTAGCTGTTGGTGACATAAAGAAATTTCTCTGCCTAGATAAGAAAATTATGTTAACCCTGTATCCAGCATGTATAAATTTCATGCTTGATATTTAGCATGAATATATGACTAAAAAAAATGTTTTAAAATTAAAAAGTGGTTCTTTCTTTGCATGGAGTGATTGCTTTCCTTTTCCATAGTTGTGTATTTGGGCTTTTTCCCTCCTTTTACTTATCAAGTCTTTATACCAAGCCTTGTGCTTTATACCAAACCTGGTTAGTTTGCTGCTTGAAGTTTTACAGTGGTTATACCCTGCTGAACATCATTAGTTTTCCTGGAATTTACTTCTGAATGCTGTGAATATACAACTCGGATCAATATGTGTGTAAAGTGCTTTAAAAGCTTATATGAAGAGATTCCAGACAGAACTTAATTCTTTCACTTGGGAGCTCCAAACAGTAACAGGAGCTATCTACTAATCATTTGAATAGGGAGCAGAAATTTGAAAACTTCTAGAAGACACTATGCAGTTCACTGATACAGTAACAGTTTACTCTGACAAGTGTTTACCTTCTTCAGAGTAAAAGATGAAATATAATTAAATATTGAAAGGTATTCTGAAAGGCTGAAATCATTCAGCCTCCAAAGTCAAGTCACCTTTATAGCTAGTCACAAATATAACAAAGGAAAAAAATCAGGAAAGGAAAATAGGAAAAACTTCATGATTTGAAAGGCAAATATTTAGGACATTCTTCCAAGCAAGATGGTTTAATCAAAGGATGTTTTAGGTAACACTATAAGATCCCTTCAAAGACAGGCAAATAAAATTCATGCATAGTCCTTTCATTAGGAGATCAGTGTCCACCTTTTCAACTGCTTAGTCATTAGGGGAATAATGATGAGCCAATGTAGCTTTCTGACAAGCAGGTTGTGTTAAATTCACGTGATACATTAATGTATCTGTAAGCTTAAAGGCTGGAGTTAGTTTGCTCACAATAGCTGAAGGCTTCGGCATATCAGATTGGCACCTGCCTGCAGGACTCCAAACATTTGGGAAAGAATACTTGCAGGGAAATTAAAGAATACACTAAGGAGAGTCAAGCCAGCAGTAGACTGCTTAAGGTAGAAATTCAGATCAATGACGATGGGAAAAAAACACATCATTCTGAAGAAGGGATGCACTTGGATGTGTGATAGCACTTGGTATAAATTGCTCCTGAACAGACTTTAATCACACAATAATTCACTGGTGCCCCTCAACCATAGAATTCTTCCAGAACAAACTAAAATAAAACCAGACCTGTCACAGTTAAAAAAGCTGTAGCCCTAAGAGAATGATTTTAAAAAAGTGTGGAAACTGAGTGTGTTACTGGTCAAACTGAAACACAATTTGAAACCAGACAGTGAAAACTTTTCATAAGACAAATTAAACCAGATTGTACCCACAAGAAACAGATGAAGTGTTTTTCATGCTCTAAAATAGAAACCTAAGTGTAGGAAGGATTCAGATTTCCATATGGCAGAAGGGAGGAGGTGTTTGGTATAAGAAGGAAAATTAAGGGTAGGTGAAAACAATTTTGGAGACTTTATTTAAGAAAAAAAAAAGTAGTCTTGGAAACAAACTCCCAGTAGGAGTTAGTGGCAGTCATATTTTTGATTCTTAAAATTAGACTGGTTGCTAGACTGTTTTCTCTAGCAAGAAATTTTGCATTCGTAAGTGAAATGGCAGCTCTTGATTGAACGATACTTCATCTCTTTCATAACTATGCTTTGTGATTTCTGTGTGTATTTGAGGATACTTTAAATTATCTGTTAAATGATTTAAAACAGTTAATATATTGTGGTATTTAGCTTTAAAACCACTGGAATTTGTGGGTCTTCAGGTTATTACCAAATTTCTGACATCAAGTCTGTCTGTCTGTCTCTCTCTCTCTGTCTCTGTATATATGTGGTATATATGTGTTATGAATAAGTAACTAAAAGAATAAGGAACTCTGAATAGTTTGCAAACCAGGTTATGAATATTAGCAAATCTTCTTCATTTCTGAGTCTGAATGTAGCCAATGAGTCAGACAGAACTGCTGTAGCAAGATCTCTCTTCCTCTCTAGTGAGGTATTCCTTTTTAAGAAACACAAAATCATGCAAGAGCATATGTGTTCTGAGAGCATATATCATTGACCATGGATAAATGTCAAAAGTGAATGCAAATTCACATTAGCTAGCAGTAGGTGTAAACAGGACAGTGACTTTCCTCTCCCTCTAGATAACTAGTTGGAGCACTGGTGTGCCAGTGAGTGTCCTGCTCTGCACAGCTCTGGCTGGCAGCTCACCTTGTGGTTGTTTTGTTACTCTGAGGACTTCGATAGGGCTCTTGTCAGGAATCACCATTGCTGACTGCAGAGATCCCTCTGAGCCACCATGGGCAGCATCATCCTAGGGTGCCTTCTGCTGAGCTCCCCAGTATCCACAAATGGATGAGGAAAGATCATATATCATATTTTTCCTAAGGCTGTGGGACAGGCTGAATTTTGCATACCTGGAGTCTCTAAAGCTTTACATCTTGATGACACCAAAACAGGAGTAGAAACTGCTGAATGGGGAAATGATCATGTCAGTTTTGTTGTTGAACATGACTGAATTAATGGTCTGGTACTAATAGTCTTCATTTTTATTCTGTTCATAGGACCTGACTGAAGGAAGAAAAGATTAGATTAGTCAGGGGAAGTAGACATGAACAATAAACTTTCTTTATGCTTCAAGAGAAAAAAAAATGCTTTTCAAATTTTGGGTAATCTCACCTGAATATAACTTAGAGGGAAGCAAAAATGTTCTTTTGAATATTTTTTAATGCTTTTGAAATGAAACTGACATTTTGAAATGGTTTCAGTTAACTTTCTTGCAAAACATTTAAAACTACTCCAAGAGGCCTTAAATGATATAATAAAGAGAGGTACCCAACCGTGGAATGGATGGAGGGGACAAATGGAAGCATTTCTTCCTCTGTGTATAATTTACTAAGGATCTGTTTCAGTTGAAACTAACTGTGATATATGGGGAGGAAAAAACAGCAGCTTTTATAATCTGAAATTTTTTGAAACAAAATATTAAAAAAACTAAGATGACCTCTTTTGTGGTTTATATTTTTGCTGAATGTTAATAATACCTAAAAAGTTGTCATATGGATAACAAAATAATTTTCCCTTTATTACTAAAAAGCTCCATTAGTTAGCTCCAACTTTTACACTGTTGATTCTATTGTAGTATAAATTTGTAATGGTGTTTCTATTTTTGTTTTGTTTATCTCATTAAAGCTGAAATATTTTGAGGACAGACTTCTAAATAGTAGTACTTCTTGTTTTTTTTGTTGCACAGAGGCTTCAGTTACATCATGGTTTAAGCCCAGACAACCAGCAACAAAGCAACGATGCAGCCACTGTTCCACTCTTATACCCCTCTGGCTGGATGAGGAGAAGAAAATGCAATAAACGGTTGAGGGCCAACATGAAAGACAGAGAGGCCTTACTCACCAGTTATAGTCATGGGCAAAAGACAGACTTGACTTGGGGAAACAAAATCAGTTTAATTTAAACAACAAAACCACCACCAATTTGCCAATCAAATGAGAGTAGGATAATAAGAAATACAACCAAATCATAAAAACCATCTTCTACTCACCCATCCCTTCTTCCCAGGCCCAACTCTACTACTTCTTTCCCTCAGCAGTGCTGGGGTCCAGGGAGTGGGGTTTGTGGTCAGTCCCAGATAGTTCTATGTTGTTCCTGCTTCTCCTTCCTCCTCAGGGGGAAACTCCTCGCAGTACTCACCTGTGGCAATGTGGCATCCCTCCCACAGTAGGTAATACTCCACAAACCTCTCCAAAAATCAATCCACCACCCGATGCCCAGTGTCTCTCTCTCATATTTTTCATAGTATTTAATATTAACTAGTTCAGACATAGTCTGATGAGCTTTGGGAGATGCACAGCTACAAATTAAGCCTATGTTTATAGAAAGAAAGAAAGAAAGAAAGAAAGAAAGAAAGAAAGAAAGAAAGAAAGAAAGAAAGAAAGAAAGAAAGGAAGAGAAAGAAAGAAAAAGAAAGAAAGAAAGAAAGAAAGAAAGAAAGAAAGAAAGAAAGAAAGAAAGAAAGAAAGAAAGAAAGAAAGAAAAGAAAGAAAGGAAAAGAAAAGTGAAAGAAGAAAAAGAAAGAAATGGACTCGTTCTGTTTTCCTGAGGTTACAAAGCCAGTTGATAGCAAAACCAGGGATTAATTGTCCCAGTGGAGGGCTGTCCAGAAGATGCCTTTAAATCATGTTGCTGCTTAGTAACTTGATTTTAAACATCTATTCAAAACCTTTCACAACTAAATCCAAGACCACTCACTATTTCATATCAACTCTATTCCTCCTTTACACTATCACTACAAAGCATTTCCTTTGGAGGAAGGAAAAAAATGAGTTGCATATTTTCATATATAGCTAAAAAAAAAAGAAAAAGAATGTATCAAACTGAAATTAAACTAATTTATGAGGGTGCTTATACAACATTAATAATTACATAAGTTTTGGGAGTGATATGTAAGTATTATACCTGTAAATACATGTATGAGACTGGATTTTCTTTATTACTCACATGGACACTGATTCTTGCATAAAAGTCAGAGGGTTGTTTCCAGCAAATTTGTCATGGACAAGAAAATAATTCTGATCTATGTTTTCTGAGTGCCTTCTTTGTCTGATATGTGTATGTTAAACCTTTTAATAACCATAAAAGATTTATTTTTCAGGAACAGAGCAGAACAAGCAAATTTATTTATAATGCAAAGACATAAATGTCCTGAAAAATTATTTCAAGAGAAGATCAGGGAAAAAAAAAAAGTTGAAGAAAAATGACAGTGTGTAGACAGTAATTAATGTGGTAATTCTTGCATTTTCAATTTTATGAAATTAATACCTGCAGTTACATTTAAAAAAATCATTATAATACAAATAACAAAGGAGCATAGCAAAATTGTCAAGAGCTGCTCATGTGTAAACAACTTGCCTAGGCATTCATGTTGAACAGATTTGGAATATACAAGCCAATTTAATTCTGACCTTTGACTTTCAGCAGTAATCAGTAAGGGAAGTTACTTATAATACCACTTTGAGATTTTTGTTATTTGGTGTGTGTTCTGTTATCTTGTTTCAGAAACACAACACAAAAATTAGTGTAAATCATATATAATAATTAGAAATGGACTCATGTTGGAAAACACAAGCAAAAAGAGCATGAAGATTGTAAGAAAATGAAATGTTAAGTAATGTGGCCTGCCTACATTGAACTCTCTCAATTCACAACAGCAGCTCAATCCACATTAGTCAGCTGCAAAATTTCTGTTTATTGAACATACTGGATTTACACGTTTTCTGTCACATTTAGCTTTTACTATCCAGTTTTGTCTGTATATTTATGTCACTGTTCTGATATTTTAACAGTCTTTTTTTCCCTTGTCAAAGGGTATTCAAGGACATAGGTTGAGAACATAATCATATCAGTTAATGACCCAAAAATATGGAAAACTTTGACATTACTTTTGACAGCTATACAATGAAAATAACATCTCTGGTTCCTTTATATAGGTCTTCTTGAAAGTTTTCCTGAAGTGTACTCAGCGTTGTTTGTGATCTGTATAGAATTACTGCATGAAATTTTTACACACAGACTTGTTTCATACACAGTAAGCTAGATGATAAATTGCCAACATTTTACAAAAAAATTTTACAAAATATTACTCTAGTCCTGCAAAATAAACATGAAATATATAGTGTTTTCTGGATGGATAGATTAATCGGGCTTCTTCAGTAGATAATGTAACATATATGAATTAATTTCATGAGCAGAATAATCTAAACACCACCGAAAACATAAGCAGCTATGTATTTGGAGGGTATTGGGTAACAGCTACTGAAAAAGTGATATCATGCACTTGAACGTATCTACTGTCATATTCCAAGGCAGTAACAGTATAAAATCTCCCACATTGGACATATTCAAAAGCTGTCTGGGCATGGTCCTGGGCAACTGGCTGCAGGTGGAATGAAAACTTATTGGAGTCTCCTGTGTTTTTGTTTGTGTTAGCACACATTTAAAAAGCAAGGCAGAAGCTAGGAAGTTTTCGTCCTCTATGCTTGTTCAACAACAACTTTCTTGTCCAATTGTATTGTTCAGAATTTTAAATCCTTTGTCTTCAGTTCTTACCACCTCCCTCCAACTTGGAGTGGAAGTGATGAACTGGGCAGTGAGAATATGTTTCTTCTACAGCATTCAGCACTGAGCACTTTTATATACCACAGCTTTAAGGAAACTGATTTCATTATGCTCATAGAAGGAGGCTAAAGTTTCTGCAAAGGACTGCATTTCTTAACATTTTTTTTTTTCATCATTGCTCTATATTCCTTTCTCACATTGTCAGTTTCTTTTGAGGCTCTGACCCATACAAATTCTTGCATGTCCTGTCAGAATCAGTTTATTGCATTTCAAATGTGCATTCAGCTTGAAAACTACAATGCATAGGTGTATACTGTAAAGATAGAAATAAATGTTTAAGGCTGGTATTGCAATCAGTTAAGTAAAGACATTGTGTGCTGTTTACTTCAAATCATCATTTTTCAGCCTTACTGAACACCTTAAACCATGTTTGCTTATTCCTTGATATACCCAGTGCCAGCAACCTTCCTGCCTTTAAAACAAATTGAAAATATACATCTTAAACACCTAAGCACATTTAAAACAAAGATCTTTGGGCCTTTAAAAATTCTGATTATTCAACAAAGATCTAAACATGTAAATAAATTCAATATCAACAACAACAAAAGATGTCAAACATTTGGTTTTTGCTTTATGTAAGAATTTAACTTTTGGTTCTTGCAGCGAACAAAGTAGCCTGCAATATGAGGATGACTTCCTGTGAGTGCTGATGCAGTTCTTTGAGAACTTGCATTGGGTGAAGATATAATTCTAGTTCTTATTCCACATTGGGCAAGTGCACTTCTGTGACAAACTCCTCTTGTGCTTTTGCCTCGGCTTTAGGATATAGCTTCCCACCAAAGCCAAAAGAAAAGTCAAGCAGCTCAGGGTCTTAAGGTTATTTGTCTATTGTCCAGGATGACTGTTTCTTGCAGTCATGCTTGAGTGAAAGGCACAACCAAACTAGTCTTCCCCTACATGGCAGATATGGCCCCTGAAAACAGAACTGAAGTACAGGTCATGTTCCTGCTGAGCACCTGAGTGTGCAGACCTGCATACCTGTGTCTTTGACTAGCAGAAAAGAGAGAAAAAAGCAAACATTAGTAGCATGGATTATTAGGCAATTGAGAGTCAAGTTCAGTTTAAATGTCAAGATGACATGAGAGTATCATTGTGATGATGATGTCCATCATTGTATTGGGGATTTCATCCTGTATGTGTTAGACTTTGAAAAATAATATTTTATCAGTGCTAAGGTATATGTGTCATCTGAGACAATTTCTCCTACTAATAAAAGACAAAATTAAGAGTCTATATTGCCTTATCAAAACACAGACTTGAAAAATACCTTGGCATCTTACATTTTATTAACTGAATGTTATAAAAAAATGAATGAAATTATTATTGTATTTCTTAATTTTCTGGGGAAAAAAGTAATACTACTGCATTGGTCATGTAAAGCTTTGCTATTTGAAGTATTATACATTTTTCTTTTTTATTGTATTCGTGCTCATATCTTATGAATCTAGATGTTACAGAAAAGGTTTTGTGCATTATAAACCATGTAAAATTGAACCAATTTACCTCACATTTTATATGCAGCTTCTGTAATTGTGGAGGTAAATGAAATCTAATTTTCTCTTTGATGTTCAAACTCAAATAATTTGTATAGATTACTTTTTCATCACTTTCCATTTGTATTCAGACAGTTGTCACTGTGTGTGTTTTCTAGATGAGTACTTGCTTTTATCTTCAATCAAACTCAATAACACTCTACAGCAACTAAGTAAAACCATTTAATGATGTGGAATAAATTATGTAATAAATGACTAGCTGTCTGAGACATTACCTTCTTTATGTCTTAAAAAGGATGTTTTGTTTTTTAAATGACTAATATGAAGATGCAATCTGTGCAAACATCTTCAACCACAGGGAAAGCAAATCTCATAAAGGTGCTTGTTTTGGTGTGGAGTCATGTTCTCCAAAACTATTGGCAGTGTTGTGGGGATTATGTCTCTGAGTACATACAGTGCAGTGATAGTTTATTCTCAACATTTTGTCAGTTTTAGTATTTGGGGAAGCTAATAAAGATATGAGACTGTGAACAGCAAGACAGTGGCACCAGCAACTGTAAACCCTATGCCAAAGCACTAAGCTTTTTTCTTCCTTTTTGGTGTTTTTTTGAGGTAGAAGGGGGGGTTCCCTGACCCAGGGAAGCCCGAGGAAGGAAGGAGAAACCTGGCAGGACTCGGCATCCCTTGCAGGAGAGACTGAGAGGGTGACATGTCTGGGTCTGTTCCTGAAGAAACCGTGGGAGTTTTAAAAATGGTGAAACTGTAAGTGGTGCTCAGACCACGAACAGCGAGACAGCTGCATTTGCACTTGTTGGAGCGTGACCAGCAGGGCATGCAGGTGGGTGGTGCATGAGGAGTCTGCGTGTAGTGCAGCAGCCGCGGGCAGACAGGTTGGAGATGGTGTATACTCGGGCAAAAGTGTTAACCTGTTCTAAAAAGGATGCAGCAACCCAGACAACGCTGCCACAGAGGCATGTGGCTGTCCAAGTCCTCAGCTGCAGGGAATGCTACAGCCTGTCTCCAGTACTAGATGACAGCATTAACAGCAGGTGTGCAAGGTGTGACCAAGTAGATGACCTCCTTTGCATGGTGGATAAGCTACAGGATGACACTGAGAGGTTAAGAAGTATCAGAGAATCTGAGAAGGAGATAGATTGGTGGAGTTGTATTCTCCCATTGCAGAGGCAGGTAGACCAGGACACAGAAGGAAAAATGAGCCCTCTGCCCTCCTGCCACCAGGCTAACAACAACAAGCAAGATGGTGGAAGTAGGTTCCTGCTTGGGGGCGCAGGCACCCCCTTTCCCTTCCTACTCCCCCCTCCCCCCCCCAGATATACTTACAGAAAAGGTATGAGGTTCTGGATGTAGAGGAGCAAGCTAATGATGACACAGATGACAGTCTGTCTGGGTTAGAGGAGTGGCCCAAGGCAAGACAGCCTACTCATATGACAACCTCTCCTATTAAAAAACCAAGAAGAGTAGCTGTCATTGGTGACTCCCTCCTCAGAGGAATGAAGGGCCCTATCTGCCGACCAGACCCAACCCACAGGGAAGTATGCTGTCTCCCTGGGGCCCAGGTAAGAGACTTAACAAAGAAGATCTCTAACTTCGTTGGCCACTCTGATTACTACCCATTACTGATCTTTCAGGTGGGTAATGAGGAAATCACCACACAAAGTCTGAGGGGAATCAAGAATGATTTTAGGGCATCGGGGAGACTAATACAGAACTCGGGAGCCCAAGTATTCTTCTCGTCCATCCTGCCAGGCACACAAATTGATGAGGGAAGAAGCTGGAGAATCTCAGAGATGAATACCTGGCTCCAGGGTTGGTACCACCGACAGAACTTTGAGGCTTTTGACTATGGCTCAATATACCCGACACCAAGCCTGCTGGCAGGAGATGGGGTACACCTATCTAAGCACAGGAAAAGGATCTTCTTGCAGGAGTTAGCAGCCCTTATTGAGAGGGCTTTAAACTAGCATGGAAGGGGGAGGGGGATAAACCTGGGACTGCTAAAAATAAGATTTGGGAGGACATGCCGATGTTTGAGGCAGTATCCATGCCTCGGATTAAGTGCATGTATGCCAATGCCCATAGCATGGGCAATAAACAGGAGGCATTAGAAGCTATTGTGCACCAAGGAAACCATGATATAATTGCCATCACAGAAACATGGTGGGATGATTCACATGGATGGAGTGCTGCAATGGATGGCTACAGGCTCTTTAGGATGGATAGACAAGAAAGAGGGGTGAAGGGGTAGTGTTATAAGTTTAGGAGTGGTTTTGATTGTCTTGAATTCAATGTTAGACACACCAAGGTGGAAAGTCTGGATAAGGATGAAGGGGAAGGAAAATGAAGCTGATATATTGCTGGGAGTCTGCTAAAGACCACTCGACCAGGATAAAGATACTGATGAGATATTCTTTCAACAACTTGGAGATGTCTTGTGTTTACTAGCCCTTGTTTTCATGGGAGACTTCACCCTAGCAGATGTCTGCTGGAAGTATAACAGCAGAAAAGGGCCAGTACAGGAGGTTTCTGGAATCTGTGGATGACAACTTCCTGTTGCAGGTGGTAAGTGAGCCTACCAGGGGTAGTGCCCCGCTAGACCTACTCTTTATGAACAGGGAAGGGCTGGTGGAAGATGTGGTGGTTGGAGGTCATGGGGGGTACAGTGACCATGATGTGATAGAATTTTCAATATGTGGTTAGGAGGGCCATCAGTAAAACCTCTACCTTGGACTTCCAGAGGGCTGACTTTGGTCTACTCAGGAAACTGGTTCGAAGAGTACCTTGGGAAGCAGCCCTCAGAAGCAAAGGGGCCCCAGAAGGCTGGGCTTTAAGAATGAAATTATGAAGGCACAAGAGCAGGCTGCCCCTATGTGCCAAAAAAAAAAAAGCTGTCGGGGTAGAAGACTGGCCTAGTTTGAGCAGGGAGCTTTTGCAGGAGCTAAGAAGAAAAAAAAGAGTTCATCAACTTTGGAAGAAGGGGCAGATGAACCAGGAAATGTTTAAGGACATTACAAGGTCATGTAGAAAGAGAATTAGTGATGTAAATGCTCAGTGGGAACTTAAGCTGGAGATTCTGTCAAGGAAATAGAAAGTGCTTTTATAAATACATTAATAGCAAAAGGAGGGCTAGGGAAAATCTCCATTCCTTACTGGATGAAACGGGGAACATAGTAACGAAAGACAAGGAAAAGGCTGAGGTACTCAACACTTTCTTTACCTCAGTCTTTAACAAAAAGTCTGACTATCTGTGGGGGTCGATGTGCAGGCCGAGACGGAGGAATGAGGAAGTGGCATGACCTGGATGGTACTTGGAGGAAATGTCACATGAATGGTGGCTGGAAGTCTGGCTGCTGTGAGGCCAATGGAAGAAATTTTTTTGGAAGTACTACCCCCTGGGGCTGGGGTTATAGAAGTTGGTATGTGCTATAAATCAATGTTCTATAAATAGAATTCCCCAAAAAGTCTGTGTGCTCTCAATAAAGCTGATTCTGGTTGCACCTTCAGCTGGGGTCAGTGCCTTCACATGCCGCAACTATCCACAGGGCAACTGAGCTTCCAAGTTGGTAGGCGGGGATGGGGAGCAGAATATCCCTCCTGAAATCCAGAAGGAAGTAGTTAGGGAACTGCTGTGCCACTTAGATCCAAATAATTCTATAGGTCTGGATGTGATTCATCCTAGGGTGCTTAGGGAGTTGGCACAAGAGGTAGCTAGGACGGTCTCCATCATTTATCACCGGTTATGGCTAACCGGGGAGGTCCCTTATGACCGAAGGCTGGCCAATGTGACACCCATCCACAAGAAGGGCCAGAAGGAGAATCCAGAAAGCTTTAGGCCTCTCAGAGTGACCTCAGTGCCTGGCAAGGTTATGGAGCAGATCATCCCGAGTGCCACCAATCAGCAAGTACAAGACAACCAGGGGATCAGGCCCAGCCAACATGGGTTTAGGAAAGGAAGGTCCTGCCCAATGAATTTGATTTCATTCTATGACTGGGTGTCCCATCTAGTAGATGAGGGTAAGGCTGTTGATGTGGTCTACCTAGACTTCTGCAAAGTCTTTGACAAAATCTGCGAAAGTATCCTCCTGCAAAAGTTGGCAGCCCATGGTTTGGACGGGTGCACCCTTCACTGGGTTAAAAACTGGCTGGACGACAGGGCACAGAGAGTGGTTGTGAATGGTACCACATCCAGTTGGTGTCCAGTGACCAGTGGTGTCCCCCAGGGATCAGTACTGGGCCCAGAACTATTCAACATCTTTATTGATGACTTGGATGAAGGGATCAAGTCTACTGTTAGTAAATTCGCAGATGACACCAAGCTGGGGGGGGAATGTCTATCTGCTGGAGGGTAGGAATATGCTGCAGAGGGACCTGGACAGGCTGAGTTGATGGGATGAGGCCAATAATATGAGGTTCAACAAGGCCAAGTGCCCGGTCCTACACTTAGGCCACAGTAACCCCATGCAGCCCTACAGATGGGGGGATGAGTGGCTGGAGAGTGGCCTGGCAGAGAGGGACCTGGGAGTAGTGGTTGATTACCGGCTCAGCATGAGCCAGCAGTGTGCCCAGGTGGCACAGAAGGCCAATGGCATCTTGGCTTGTATCAGGAATAGTGTGGCCAGCAGGTCTAGGGATGTAATACTCAACCTGTACTCATTACTGGTGAGGCCTCACCTCAAGTACTGGGTGCAGTTCTGGGCCCCTCACTTCAAGAAGGATATTGAGGTGCTGGAGCGGGTCCAGTGGAGAGCGATGAGGCTGGTGAAGGGACTGGAGGGAAAGTCTTATGAGGAGAGGCTGAGGGAAATGGGGTTGTTCAGCCTGGAGGAGACTCAGGGGCATCCTTATCACTCTCTACAACTACCTGAAGGGAAGTTGTAGGCAGGTGAGGGTCAGGCTCTTCTCCCAGGCAGCTAGTGACAGGACAAGAAGACATGGCCTGAAGCTGTGCCAGGGGAGGTTTAGGTTGGTTATTAGGAAGCACTTCCTCACAGAAAGGGTGGTAGAACACTGGAATGGACTGCCCAAGGAGGTGGTCGAGTTGCCATCCCTGGAGGTGTTTAAGAAAAGATTGGATGTGGCACTTAGTGACATGGACTAGTTGATGTCAAGGTGTTGGGTCACTGGTAGAACTTGATGATCTTGGAGGTCTATTCCAGCCTCAGAAATTCTGTGATTCTGTATCAAATGTTATATTGACAGTTTCAGTCTGGTTCATATTATGCATATCTCTACAAATCGAGGTGTGGACCCCATGGAAAAGTTTAATCCAGTGGTATCAGTACAAATACCTGAGAGGGCGAATCCACTGAGTCTGTCTCTTCTTTGCTTGTATGTAAGGCCTGTTAGATCTACATAACTCATATTTTCCATAGTTCACCTTGGCAGTCTTCACAATTAGTTCTGATAAATTGCTTCTTCCTTTACAGCCTTTCCCAGTGTAATTCTAATTCTTGGGATTCTTATGTAGACCATGAACTGACATTGAAAGTATATAGGAGGAAAACCTGAAAAAAAATCTTTCTCTATGAACCTTGCTCTCAAAACAACAACATATCTATCTGAACATAATTGTACATTATACTGTAAATAGCAGTAAATTTCTGTAAGTACTGTAAGTGCCATCATACCTTTTTTGTATTTTGGAATCTAAAAAATTCTGGAAACTTTGGAAGAGTAATTGTGTACTGGGATATAATACAGTAGTTGCTGAAAAGGTCAAGCAATGTGTCCATTTATACTGTATTCTTTATTCTGTAATTTGACATAAATTGCTCACATTACATAATGAAAATATGATACACAATTTTAAGTAATATATAATCTCTTATGTAAAAATGAGGGTGAAGAGATACACTGGTAAGAGATACATCAATTATTTATTTTGTTCTGTTCTTGGAACCTTTGAAATAGGACCTTGAAACCTAGACATGATTAGCAAAGCATTTTGTGTTTGTGACTCTCTTTAGATAAAAATTAGTCTTCAGTCAAAATTCATTTTCAGTCATGCCTGATGTACTAACTTCTGAAAACCCAGAATATAAATTTCCTCTGAATTATGACTCATAGGAGTCAACCTTTTTATCTTTGAAATAGATTAGTCAATCAAAACTAAGACTTTCTTAAAAGCAAAGCAGTCAAGCTCAATCAGCCTTAAATTACATCATGTTTAAAGTTATCAGTGAAGCCATAGTAATATTCAGGACCTTTACTTTGTGGACTCTTGCAAAACATTTCATTTTTGTCTGTTGCTGTCTCCTACTTCCCTTCCAAGGCAAGAATAACAACTGATAAGGCAAGGACTCTTTCTTCAATATCTAAGCACAAAAATCTTGAGGTGACATCAAATTATGGAAGTATACAATAAAAAATAACTCTTTGTAATGGTTTGAAAATCAAAACAACGAGGGACTCAAGTCAGAAATACAAAACAAGAGAAAATTCAATGGTACAA
>JANHFX010018803.1:65393-78794 GCA_027560015.1 Chloroceryle amazona | reverse complement strand
ACCAGTGCATGTTTGGAGCCCTGCTCCCTGAAAAGGGGCCAGACATCCCCTGCTGATGGGAAGTAGAGAAGAAATCTGTTTTCTTTTGCTTCTGTGCACGGCCTTGCTTTGCTGTTCATTAAACGGCTTCTTTCTTAGCCCATGAGTTTCATCTTATTTTTCTTCTGAGAGGAGATGGGGAAGTGACAGAGTGGCTGGGTGGGCATCTGGCATCCAGCCACGCTCAAACCACCACAGAAGACAAGAAACTTGGACTTGGGTCCTTTGTGTTTTTGGACACGTGCTAAACAAGGGATCTCTTGGAGAGCAATAGAGTTTGTACACAGCTCCCCAGAAGGCTTGCACGGAAGACTACTATCTGATAAAACATGGAAGATGTCTGTTATTTGGATCTGGTTATGGAGAAGACACAACAATGTAAAACACTGAAGTAAACATCTGTCTTCTAGTCCTCCAAAGGAAGAAGATGGCCTTGATTCTCTCTGAGTCAGTGGAGGCCCCAGACATGGAGATGATAAGCTTCAGCGTCGATGTGTAATACTGCCGTTCACGATGCTGTGTTAAAACAGAAGAACTAATGAAGCACTTTGTGAAAAGATGAATAGCTGTGGAAGCTGGGTGACACCCCAGGTGGAGCGGGCAACAGCAGGACATGTAGTGCCGGTTGGTGAAGGTAAAGGAAGTAGGGCTTTGGCATTGGGTGTGTTGTCAGTGAAAGATGGAGCCCAGTTGAAACCATGCTAGTGGGCAGAATGGAAAGAGCCAGGGAGAGAGGAGGTCGGTGGTGCTGGTTTATAATCGGGTATGTTTAACATCAGTGAGCAGCAGAGAGCAGAGCCGGGAGACTTTCCCTTTTCCTCATGCTCGGTACTTTTCTGCATGTGTGCCTTCTTCCCTGCTTTGGCAGGAGTGCCTCCCTCACCGCTGCTTCATCTGCTGCAATTGACATCATCTCCGCGTTTCATCCCTCGAGTGAAGAAGAGGAGTGTTACCACCTTCCTCCTCCCGCACGTAGAGAGGCGGTAGGGTCTGGCTGCCTGGCTCTTCCCCGAATCATCTCTCAAGTCCCTTTCTCATACCTGCCCTGGGCATCTGCAATGCCTTGTGACACCGCTTCACGAGGGTGAAGTGGTGATGTTTGCCAAGTATGCAGTGCAAAGCCTAAGGGATCTACTGGGAAACCTTTCTAATAACAGCAGGCGTAATAAGTGTAGCTGATGAATTCAAACCAGCCAGCCTCTGTTGCTGGGATTCCAAAAGGGAGATGGAGTACCTTAGGAAATGTATTGATTACTAATTTGCTTTAGGAACGGAATTTTTTTTGCAAGTAATCAAGTTGTTTGTGGCATGAAATCAGGATACAGCCTTAACTTTTGCTGAGGCAGGGGGGTATGTTCATCACTAGTAACCTTATCCTTCTGCTGCAGAGGTTGGCTATGGGAACACCGGATTTCTTTTCTTCAAACCCCAGTTCTTGCACCATGTGACCAGTTGGACCTCTTACGTGTGTTTTCTCCTTTGCTAGTTTGTGTTTTGTTCCCATACAGAAAATCTGCTGGTTGTTGGCATGACTCCCTCTACCTTTCAATCTTCTGCGTTCCTCTCCCTCCACAGTTTTTTTGTAATAGCTTTTACACTGAGGAAGTTCTCCCTGTGCTGGGTCCAGCTACTGTTAAACACGCTTGGAAAGAAGCAGCCGAGTGGAAGGAACCGGTGTTTTTTTGATGGGTGTGTTTTGAAGCGCTTTGAAAGGGATTTTCTTTCTTGGGCTGCTGTTCTGCAAGCACATCTGTGTTTAAGCTCCTGACCATGAAGAGATCCTGAAGTGTCGGATGAATGGCCGTGTCTGCTGTGGTGCATGTCATAAGCTCTGGAGGGCTGAGGTGCTCATTTCACGCTTCCCATGCAGTGCTAAGCATTCTCATACGCCATTTGTAGCTAGTTAGCCAGTGGCAATAGAGTACTAGCCATTGGCTCCTTAAAATGAACCTTTCCTTTTATTTGGCAAGCGTTATTACCCGTCTGTAATCACGTGAAGCTGGCAAAGTTGTGGTTTTGTTTGTTTGCTTGTGTTTAGATGTCTCAGAATGGCCGTGTTTATGAAATTCAGCAGTCTACCAGCACACAAATATGCCTCGCCAAATAAAAGAATAATTGTTCAACCGTATTAAATTGTAATTTTTTGGGGACGTGTTGGGAAATACTTTTGGGGAGAGAGTCTGTTAATGGAAAGCTACAAGTGAAATCTTGTTTTCAGAAAGCTCACGTTCCGTATCTTTTGTTAGTTTTGATGTTTCGCTTTGCTCCCCAACTTAAGCAAACATTCCCTTGTCCTTCACTGAAGCTTTACTCTACCCCATCCCTGTGTTTTGCATAGTAGCTGAAAAAAAGATGTGACACCATCTGCTGCTGAATTAATTCAGTTTTTGTCATCTCTTACTGGATCATCCGTAACTGATGTTGCTTGGGGCAGGCTGAGATCTGCGATCTTGCTTTCTAGGAAATAAACTTCGCTTTCCACTGGTCCTGTGACGTGAACTCAAACTCGTTCTTTGATGCAGGGGAAGGAAATCCTAGTCGGACATTTCCCTTGGTTTCCCTTGCCAAAAGATGGGTATGTCTTGAAGTTAGGAAGAAGAAAAAGCACTGAGTGGTGTGCGTGGGTGATCTGTTGGTGCTTGTGGATGAATTATATTTTTAGCTTGGCATTTCCCGAAGTTTGTAGAAGCCTTGAGAGTTTACTTTGCCTTGAAAATTCATTGAGTTACTCGCCAATTTCCATCTCATGGTGTTTTCTTTACTACTTACGCTCTATGAAGAGTTAGGATTTTTATTGTTGGCCTAGACATCCCTTCATTACTGAACTTAAAGCTTCTAATTTTCAGTTTTTCTGTGTGATTTCTGTAAATGCTTCCATAGTAGCTGAATGGCCTTTGTGCTTTGGATCAAGCAAGCCATGCTCCCTCCCTCTGCTTTCCCTTTATTTGCTTTTAATGTTTTATAGATCGCCCTTGCTGCCCACTCAGAGCTGGCTGCAGGAATTCTTGCTTTCATGTTCTGTTGCCTGATTACTGCTGGGGAAATAAAGCTGGTTTAGGTGTATTTTCTTCCTGTTAGAAGAAAAGATTCAGCATCCTGTCGTATCTACGGCTGCTGGAGCAGATTACTTTTTGTCATGCTAATGTTATTCCCACGTAAAATGCTTGGAAGAAGTTAAAAGTATCATTTGAACTTTTGAACAAGAAAGTTTAATTAGAAATTAAACCAGATCTGAACAAGTCCAGCAAGAATAACTCTGTGGGCTGTGCCTTTTTCTAGTGTTTTCTTTCTGAAATTGTTTGAAATTTTTGCTCATTTTCTCCTCATCCCTCTGCCATGGCTTAGGGTTCCTTTTGTAGCTCTCCATATTTGTTTCCATTCTTCCCTGGTGAATCTTTTCTGGAATAAATATGTCTTCTCCAGTGTGAGTAAAGGGAGAAACGTAGCCTTGTTTTTCAAACAGGCTCTCTTGTTTGATGTGTTTCCCATAGCAACAGGATGGAAATGGAAAATAAAGAAAGGCTTTTATGGTCAGCATCACAGTGAGTTTGCTGCGTAGGGAAGATCTGCTCACTATGTATTTTAAATTGTGAAAAATGCTGATTTGGAGCTAATGATTGATTAGCATAAAATATTTCCTGAGTAGACTCTGCATGGAAGTGAGGAGGTACCATCTGGTCCTCTCTTTGTGTTCGTATCCTCAGCAGATTTGGTAGAGTTGGACACTGCGGGATTGATTGATTGATTTCTGGTTATTCCACTGACAAATGCCAGTCGTGTTCTTTGGGACAATGCACCTTTGAAGCACCTTTAAGTCTTTCAGTCTACCCGATAACAATAAATGCCATGTCCCTTGTGCCTGTTTGCTGTGGAGTTTCAGCACGGAAAACTGAAATCAGTAGAACCGTAGTTACGATGTCTGGTAATGTAACTTAGGCAAGTTCTTCATTTGCAGCATTTTAATATCTAATCAACTTTATTTTTCAGAGCTGGTAATTCTTAACATTCCTTTTGTTGGACATTTACTGCCTTTAGCATGGGACTAATTGGGAGATGAGTCCTGACACCTTTTTTGTCACTCTGAGTAGATCATTATCCCAAGATCTTTAAGTTGCTAATCTTAGGCTGAGTGGAATTGGTTAAATACATTTGCCAGCAGCAGCAGTAGCTCTGAGTTTGTGCTTGGTTCTGTCCTAGGACACAATCTCTGTCTCTACCCTCCCCCTTATGAGGACAGGACTGGGCTGTGAGTGTAGGTAGCTGAGTCTTTAGTCATTTTTTTTCCCTTTTAAATATTCTTTTCCTGCTTTCCCCTCCCCATATTCCACAGACGCTTTGTGTATTGTCATCTCAGAATTGTCGTAAGCTACTCAGGCCAAAGATGTAGCTTGAAAGGTAGAGTAGCACTTAGGCTGTGATATAAAGAGTACTGGATGTGGTACCATGAGAAAAGCAATGGCTACTAAACCACCGGAGTTAGTCATGACCTTACATGGAAACTGTTACAGGTTAAAAATGTGCTTTGCTACAGCATAGAGGTGACTTTGTTTCTCCCTCCCCCTACCAATTGAAGAGGAAAAAAAAAATCATGCCCGTACCAGATACTTTGATCTGTAGGAAAGAGCTGACTTGTTTTGTTTGAAAAACCAAACCCAACAAACCCCGACTTGCTGAGCAAACCAGATAGTGCTTCAGTTGTCGCTCTGCAGGACTTGCCTAGGTAAGGTTTACTTCCCTCCCCGGTCCCAAATGCATTCCTTTTGAAGTCAGATCCTCAATCTGAGGTACAGAAGAAAGAAGAATTATGATTTTTAGACTCTGGCTCTGTAATACAATGCCTTTGAATTTATTTTTTTTTAAGAAGCCTTATCTATACACATTACCATCTAAACATCTCCCATAGTTTCTAGTTACAGTTATATCCTGCGTGTGACTAACTGGTGTATTTGGGAAAGGTTGATTTGTTTTATCAGCAAACTGTTTGAAACACATTAAAGACCAGAAAAATATTTTCATGTTGGGTTAAGGGGTGGGAGTAAATATGTGAACATACATCTTTCTAGACGTGCTAGAAAAGAGAAGGATTCTACTTTTAATAGTGCTTGAAGAGGTAGCAGGCCAGAGGAAGGGCCACCTGTTCAATCTATAGCACTCAGAGTGCAGCTTATGCCTCTGTCGAGTCCAATCGGCCAGCCCATCACTCAGGAGCAATGAAATTGCCATTTTCATCTTCACTGGCACAGCTTTGAGTTCAGCAAAGGTGGACTGGTGCTCAGTGAAAATGAGATGTAAGATATGGCCAAACTGGTACTGGCAGGTAAACATCAGTGTACTGAAAGGTCTTTTGTACTCCCAAAAGCTTCAGACTTTAGTTTTGGGGTTTGTTTTGTTAGTTTGTTTTGTGCGTGTAACTTCTTGTTGTTTCCTTTCTTTCTTCTTATTCCCTACGGAGCCCCCAAAGTGGTCTGCATTGGCTGGTCATCCAGTCAACCCCCCCACCTTGGCCCTGCATTTGAAGGTGTAGCTGTAGATACAGTTTGTTATCGTTAGCAAAGCTTCCGAGGAGCAGATGGACCTTTAATTGTTCTCTAAATGTCAACCAGCAAAACCTCAGTAGGCCCCAAGGAGGAAGAAATGTTGTACAGCTGAGAGCTTCAGAAGAAAGTGCTTTGTTCTGTGCTTACAGCCCTAAGAGCATGGCTGGCCCTGGCCCTAAACCGTGACACCGTGCCAGGACAGGGCTCCTGTGGGCTTTTAACACTCACGACTGCTCAGTGCTGAGGTGTTTCTTTGGGAAAAGGGAACTTGCTTAAAATGGTGTTGGCCTACATCTCGGGTGATATTTTACTGCAAATAAAGATCTGGATCGCTCTCGGCTGCTGCTGCCAGCCAGAATTCGAGTGATTATGAAAAACGTGTGAAAATTAAAGAGGAAACAGCAGTGTTGTACGGTGTCAAAAGAAGAAAATTGGTGTAAATAGAAACTGTAGTTTTTATGTAAGGTGTAAAGCAACCCATACCCTTTGTTCAGCACTGCTGATGTCTACCATAAGGTTTTGGGTGCTGGAGTTAAAGAAAAATGTGGACTGAGGGCAGTTAAAGAAAAAAAAAGAAAAAAAGGGAAATGGCTGTCTAGAGAACGTGACAATTCCATAGCGTGAGGTACGAGGAGGGAAGATGGCTGAGAGTCATGACTCGAAATACCCAGAGTCAGATGAAAAGTAGAAGGGAATGAATTGTTCTTTATGTTCAAGGTGAAGTGGATAAATGGTAATAAAAAGCTTAAATCACAGTAAGTAAAAGCTAAGGAGGAAACTGTATTGTAAGGGTGGATGTTTTGGAACAATTCATCCGGGGTGATGTGGGATCGCCCATATGTGAGACTCTTCAGATCAGTTCCAGCTGATAACTGCCAGGAGTACTTTGGACATAGTGGATATTACCTTGACCTAGAAAGGTGGAGTGGGTGAATAAACTCCATGACCTTTCCAACTGTTTTCCACGCCAGTTGTCTGTAATTCTGTGAAGCTGCGTGTCGAGGGCCAGAACTTGAATTCAGCTCAGCTGAAAGATCCCATTCAGATGTCAGAATGTGTTTACAGGCGTGTGACGGTGTCGCATAAACAATAAAGCCTTACAGATTTTGAAGGGTAAGCTTAGAGCTCTTCAGGTTTGAAGGGACCTCGGGAGGTTATCTGATCTGCTCAAAGCAGGGTCAGAACTAAATTCAGGAGAGGTTACACAAGGTTCTATCGAGCTAAGTCTTGGAAAAATCTCTGAAGATGGAGATTTCTCTGTCTTTCTGGGCAGCCAATACTTTGCAGAAGGAAAAGGTTTTTCCAGTTAGGACAGTGAAGTTGGGGAGTCTCTTGCTTTGGTTTGTGATCACTGCCTCTTGTCCTCCCAGCGTGAGCCTCCGTGAGGAGCTTGGGTCTGTCACCTTGGTAATCTTCTATTAAGGAAGATACTTGAGAGCTGTGTGCCTATGATCTGTTGGACGGGGAGAGATCTGGGGAACAGCTTCTGCAGAGGGGGTGCAGCCTCCTCTCAGATGAGTTCAGGGTAGGATAGAGTGAATTGCTGGGGAGCTGACAGCCGTCCAGTGGTGCTGGCGATAGGGCTGCCATGAGGAGGTAGTGAGTTGTGAGCCTGCGCAGCATGAGGTGCTGGAGGCGTTTGTTTTCACGCTCTCTGTATTCTTCCTCTTCTAAAGCTTATTCCTTCCCCTCCACCGCTGGCTGCCCTGCCGTGGAGACCGTTTCGCTGCAGATGCAGAATTGCCACTGTCAAGGCATTTGGAGTGTTCTTCAGTTCCGGGCAGCGGTCTGCGTTCCGCTTCCCCCAGAAGCAATGTGTGCCGCTCACCTTCTGCCTGAATTTCCCCTGCCCCTGTTTGAGCGCACTTATTCTTTTGGCCAAGCTGACTAAGGAGAATAATTAACCTCCATCCCTGTTCAACGTTCCCTTGCTTTTCAGAAATTCATGTGTGTTTTCCAGCCATCTCTTAGAATAATGGTGTCAGTGTCTCTGTCCCTCGCTGTGACAGTTCATGTTTCATTCTTTCACTTCTGGCTTATTCAAACAGTATCTTCTCTAAGTCAGAACGAAATGCGTACAATCGTCAGTGCTTTATCACGTGAAGCATGTGATGATCTTGTGAATACAACCCAAAGAAGCATCAGTTACTTATCGTGGAACTGTTTCTTATGACTCTTTGGAAAATTATTTGTGCATTATCGGTTTTTGTCTTGTCTATGAAGAAGGGATTTGAAATCTAATTTCTCTAGGATTGTGTGCGTGGAGCCCTGGGCAAAGTTAACATTCAGCTCGGTTTGCATTGTTGGCTCTCTGCCTGCTGTCTGCTGGAAGTTCAGTCTGTTTAAAACAGGAATGTATTGGTAGACCAAGGAAAGAGCTTCAAAGCTCATGGTATCTGCATCTCTTGAAGATCCGTGCTTTTGATTTCGCCGACTGCAGCTAGGGAATGCTGCTGACTTCCAAGTTTTATCTGCTGTGTCAAGGAAATCCGACTAGTTCTAGTCTAGCTGGATGACTGCCTGCCTTCATTTTGTTTTATTTTTTAATGGGTACTCCGTCATTTATAAATACATTTTTCATTGTGAATTTAAGTTCTTTTATGCAAAGCTCTACGTTGAGCCAAGGGCTATGCAGTGGGGCAGAACACCTGTACTGTCCTGCGCTGTGGCAGTGAAGGTTGCTCTCCTGCTGTACTGCCCCCTCGCTATGGAGGGGAATGGTCACTGCAGCACAGCCATGGGAGTGAGAGCTCCTCTCCTTTGCTCAGTAGTTACATGAATTGGCACTGTGCTAATTTTTTCCATTCTGATCATAAAAAAAAAATAAGCTGTGGGATTCTGACTGTTAACCCACTTGCTGTTCAGAATAGCAACAGCTCTACAGTTTGCATGTAGTGTATTACTGCATTCAGTACGTTAGTGATGGCAACTCCATTTCAAACGCTAAACTTTTAAACTTGTTTTTCGTGAGTCACTTTTGCTGAGAGGGTGTGGGGGTTTTTGGTTCCTCCTCGTCAGCTAATAATGCATCGGCCGTTTAGCTTCTTGTGTGTCTGCGAGATCTGCCACCAGCTTCTGAATGTCAGATCCTTCGGAATGACTCTGGGGGTGGCAGATACTCAAACCCAATCAGTTTAAGTCTTGATTTAAGTTTTGTAACCCAGGGTTTCGGCTGTGAATGCGTTCAGCACATTGCAAGACCTTTTTCCCTCTGAGCCAGAGGGAAAGTCTTTATTTCCAAATGCAATATATAAATTGGATTATTGAGGCTTATGTTCCTTATCTGTTTGTCTTTTGAGATCAAACGTTCCATCTCTGGACCTTAAAAGGTAGATGTGGGAAACAGCAGAAGGAAAACTGCTAGGCTAAACCAAAAGCATGGGTGCGTTAACCTGTGAGCGCTAGTGCTGCTCCGTGTAGAGCGATACGGGGAGGGGAACTTACAAGGTACTGTGGGGAGAAATGGCTGAAAGATTATGACTTGATTTTTTTTCTTGTGTGCTTAAGGGGTCTCTGCTGCAGGCATTTCCAGTGCTGGAAACTCTCTGGAGCGTTAGGGGGGGAGATGCCGTATGCCCTACGTACAGCAGTGTCCCCACTTCCACGTGGGTGTGTGGTTAGGGGACACCGTCCATCTCGCTTCCAAAGCTGGCAATCACTAAACAATTGGAGTGACTCGTTTTTAGGCTGTTTGCATCAGTACAGGGCTATGCTAAAGTCTTGGCCACCTGCCGGTGTTTACAGGACCAGCACTGGTGCCGGAGTATCAGCGACACCATCTTCCGAGTGCTTTTTCATTATTTAATGTACCGGGGAGACTCTTGCTTATTGATCCAGGTACAATTGGAGCACAAAGGCAGGGGATATCTTCAGTTACTTTGGAAACAGCAGGAAAGTTTTGCTGCCAAAGGAAAGAGGCTTTCAAAGTTCTCCCCTTCTCCCCCCACAGCTAGGTAGGAATGAGAAGAGGGACTTAACAGCTTCCTTGCAAAGTGTGAAAGGTTCAGAGGTGGCCTTTTTCCTTTCATCTAACCCACAAATCTTTCCTGTTCCCCTTATGTGCCATTACATTCGGGACTTGTTTGGTTCAGTGTGCTTGTAACTGACGCAGAAATCACAGGAGAGCTACAGATTACACAGGGACTCTGTTATGTTGGGTGTAGGGTTTTCTAAAAAGAAAGGAAAACCAATTTGTTTCTTTGTTTGGTTTTGGTGTGGGTTTTGTTTTTTTTTTTTTTGTCTGGTTTTCCTCCCTTGTTCGAGTCCTGGCCTAGATTCTGTATTTATTTATTTGTTTTCTTTAAAATCGGTAGCTAAGGGAGGTGACAGAGGCTTTCAGCTACCAGATTTTATTGGGTTTAAAAAAGCCACGGTGCCAGCAAGGCCTGCTGGAGGTACTGAGGCTGGCAGTTCCCGCTGTCACAGCCAGTTGTAGGTTGAGTGTCACTGCTGTACTATTTTCCAGTCTTTCTGTTGCTCCTTTTTTTTTTGCTGTCTTTGCAAGACCCCTCTGCCAGCAGTGCTGCTGTGGATTGGAGATAACAACCTCAATGTGCTGTTTTGCAGTGGCTGCCTGGGAACACGAGGCTGAAGTCTTGTGACTCTGAACTGAAAACTCTGATGCCTCCAGATCCCGGTGATGATGGGGAGCACAGCACAGACACAAGAGATTGGATCAAAACCGTGCACAATCTGACACTGATAAGATTATCTGACATATTGTGTAACACCAGTCAGCTGGATTTGATTGAGAATCCAATTATGTGTCTAGTTAAAAACCTGATTGTATGTGAAGTGCAACCAGTCCTGACCTCAAACTTCAAGAGGCAGGGAAATCCTTTCCTTTCATTAGTTCCAGGTAATCCCACTCACTGTCCTGAATCTGTTGCTCACTTCAGACTCTCAGTTTGTCTTGTTCCCATTCTTCAGCCACTGCTTCGTAATTTGGTGGTCTAGAAGTGGTTAACTCTGGTGATGACAGTTGAGAAATAAGCTATTTGTAGTTCCCTACGTGCCCTGCTAACTATCCCTGTGATGAGGCTTTCATAAGGGCTGCACTGCAGCTGGACTTCATTTGATGGCAGTCCTGTATTTCTGTGTAAGCAAAAGTCAAGAGATAAGGCATGGGCAAGCAAAGTCTAGAGTTGAGACCAGCCAGCAAACTAACTTTTCTGGGAGGATCTGAAGGTGATGCTATCTGCTTAACTGTCCTGTTTCTTTCAAAAAAACAAACCAGCCAACCAACCAAAACCCAAAACAAACAAGGAAGCCAAACAAAGCCAAAACAACCTCCCCATAAAACCCCTCAAAACAAACTGATAGAGGTTTCACTGGGGGGGGGAACAACAAAAACACACAAAAAAAGGGAAAAGAAAAACAAACAAAACCCAAAGAAACAAAAAACCCAGCTGAAGGAGCTTTGATTGCTGTCATCCCGTGGTGCTTGTCATTGCTTCAGGTTCAGTGGTGCTCAGCACAGAGGCTTTTCTCTTCAGCTTTTGCACCAGACCTGTGAGAACAGAGCAGCGTGGAACAATCACGGGTGTTTCTTCTTGAGAAAACTGGAAGTTCTAGAAAAAATAAATTGCATTGATCTACTAACACCCTTTTAAGGCTTTTCATACTTCTGGGCAATCTGTGTAGAACCCCAGTTAGCTTAGAAAAGCTGAATATTTAGACAAAAATTCTTTTCTAAATATCTGTTACCTTAGTATTTGCTGGAATAAAAAATCTTCTCCCTCTTCTCCCTGATCCCCAAATGCCATTAGTAGTGCTAAAGGAAATTAAGTGGAAACAAGGTTGGCCAAAACACTAGAGCTTTGTTATTGCTGTATTAATTATTTTTGTAACTTCTTCTTGGGGTTTCTGTGAAAGCAGTGGTAGCATGTGATCGAAGCAGCAGTGGTGGGAAAGTCGCGTGCGTGTCGGCGTGGGAGGCAGCTGCTTGATTCAGAGTTTGTAGCTTGTGTTGATATCCAGTCTTCTGGTTTCTTGATGCTGGTGAGGAAACGGTCTGAAACAGCTTCAGGTTATGGGTGACTACGGGGATATGTGTCTGTAGCTTTTACTGGATGAATGAACCTTTGGGAAAGCTTTAGATAGTGTAAGACCCTCCCTGGCCTTTAGGCACTACCACTTTATTCTGTGTGAACTCAGTAGCTTTCAATTTCTCAGCAAAGTCTCTTGTTAGATTAGGTATTGATCCCGGTAAAAGTTGTGTGCACCTCCCTTCAAGCGCTGTCCTCTTTGGTCTTACTTAAGGCAAAGGAACTCTTTCCTTCTTTCATGATAAGAGCTCAGAGGAGTGAGGTATTTGCTCATGTTTTGTGACAGGGCCCGTAGCCATCTCAGCAGGTCTTACTCTGGTCCTGATATGTAAATAGTTACTGCAAGTTTAAATTTCTAAGGCAATTAGAAACTATGTTATGAGAACACTGGTTTTGAAAGCATCTGTGCTACCTCCCGTGCACGAGGGACTATAAACTCTGCTGCAGACAAACCACGAGTGATTTACATGGATGATTCCTGAGAGCAGCTGGGAAATGCCCGGTTCAGGAGTATTATGTGCCAAGAAGAGCTGATTTAATTCAGTCAAGACAAAGAAGTGGCTTTTGACCTTGGGGCAGCTTGTCAGGTTGGCCTTTTCGCTCCCTGTCCCCACGGAGCTGCAGCTGAGCATTCAGCCGACAGCAGCGATCCCCGGATCGGGTGTTGGTGCTTTGTGTGTGCCGGAGCTGAGGGAGGCTGGCCGGGCAGTGCCCAGCTGGGCACCAGCTCTGCACCCGAGAGGAGGATCCTGCCAGAAATGGAGGCAGAGCTTCCCATGCCCGCGATGTCAAGTTGAGAGAACAGCTTTTAACTTGGGTGAATTACCTTGATAGGTGATATTTTTTTTTCTTTCTGTTAAGTAAATTTGCACCAATAGTTTTGGAGTTCTGGTTGGATTTGTAATCTAACCAGGGAACCTGAGCCCTAATGAAAAATTAAGCCCGCAGCTAGAATGTGAAGCAGAAAGTACCCAGCCTCACTTATGTCAGTGCAGATACCAGTTCTTCACAGCAGATACAAGTAGCGAGGAATTAGCTGGTGCTACCCAGCTTTTCTTCACCCCGTGGAGCCGACGTGTGAACCTGTCAGTTTACATTGTGGTATTACCAGAGTGCACTTATTTCATGGCCGTGCTCTGTCCCGCAGCCAGAATGTTGCTGGAATGGTGTTACCAGTGCTGTTTTTAGTAGTGGTAATTTCAAATTGTAGGCTTGCTAGTGTGGTGAGGTCCGTATGCTAGTAGCAATTAACCCAGGAGAACGATGGTATTGCCAAGCTAAATTGCTCAGCCTAGCCAACCAGGACTCTCTGCCAGCCTGGAGTGGAAGCTCAATGGTTAGAAAATCAGGCAGCCTTTTCTATTCTCTATGTTATCCAGAGTCAAGAATGTGAAATTAGCCCATGCTTTCCTGATGAGGTAGCAGAACACGCTCCTTCACTCTGGTAGGTTCAAGTCTCTATTGGTATGTTGGCCATCCTAGCCAGTAAGTTCCTTCAAGCTCAAGACAGGTGCATTCCTTTGAGTAAAATATCAAGTAGAGGAGGCAGGAGATCAGCATGGATTAGGACCAGAGGAAATGGCCTCAAGTTGCGTCAGGGGAGGTTTAGCTTGGATATTAGAAAAATTCCTCATGGAGAGAGTGGTTGGGCACTGGAAGAGGCTGCCCAGGGAGGGGGTGGAGTCCCCATCCCTGGAGGGTTTAAAAAACGAGTGGACGTGGCACTTGAGGCTCTGGTCCAGTGGAGAGAGAGATGTTGGGGTGAAGGTTGGACTCGA